>MDYQ01000058.1:0-121444 GCA_003024175.1 Planoprotostelium fungivorum | reverse complement strand
CATTTTGAGTTGTTCGACAAAAGAAGATGTGCAGGGTAGACGAGAAGATAGAAACTTGAAACCTGCAATGAACGTCAGAAAAAAGATGAAGATGAACCGACATTGGGTTGGGCGTGTTGTTACCTTGAGAAATGGCTCGATGGATCTTCTTCAAATGGTGGAATACAGACCAAGGACCAGGAATGGGTATTTGAGTGAGTGAGTGACCCCCCTGTTAAGTGAATATTTGAGTATCCCGAGGACAGGACGGTTGTCATTGAACGTGCAATGAGACGGCGTCCCATCTGGGAGAGGAAGATGCATCTGAGCAGGAGTCCAACAACAAGACGAAGGATAGTATCAATGAAGGTGGATTGTGCGTGATTGTCTTCATCACACGATGCGATTTGTGATGTGATGTGACATGTGTTGCTGGCATATGATGAATCAATGTAACGCATCATATCTAGAATGAGTATTGATGAGTGAGTATCATCCTAAATGAGTGAGTATTCCATGGAATGCGATACTCAAATACCCATTCCTGCCAAGGACCTGGAACAGAGTCAAAATGAGACATATACAGCGACGATTTAATAGAGCGTCTACCTGTGCGACGCAAAGACTCGCCCCGAGGTCTCTGGAAATTGAAGCAAGATCGGATCACAACAGATGCGAAATCCGAAAACAAAAATATTCGAGAAGCAGCCCAGACAAGGGGTGAGCAAGAACTTTATCTTGAATATCGATATTCAAGATTAGCCTCGATATCCAGGAAAAGCAGAACCAGGATCACGAATTACTTGTTTAGGTTTAAGTTCTGCAGGGTATATTGTTGCGCTGCATGACTGTAACCGGTGGTTGCTTCAAGGTATGAAACGCAACTGCATTTTCCCTTACTTTCAAAGAACAAAAAGCGAATCATCTCATGACCTGAGGATCACGCGATGGTGGGACCACCATTCTTGTGAAACGAAATTATAACTTTACTCTTGTCTCTTAGAATCCGTTGCGGCAGAGTGCCCTTATGAGGAGCTCATGGCAGAAGCAGAGGAAGAGGGATTCTCCAACTACAGAGTGGTCAATCGTCATTTCCAACTGAATACACAAAGCAAGCACTTCACCACCACCAAACATGCCTCCCAAAGCTTTTGAGACTCTGCAGATCTTGCACAGGCGGCCAAGGACTATGGTGGAGACTCGGAGAGAACAGATGTCTTACATCACCCAAACTGCAAGTGCTGGTCAGCAAGCTTGTCTAAGAGAGGAAGGAGCGAGCATTTCCAACATCAACAAAGCCTTTCTTGACGCAGCAAAGGACATCATCAAGAACAATTGAACGGCCTTGTGAGCCACAAATAAATTGATTCTATTTCAGCTCAGCCTATTCATATGCAGCTGCCTTTTGCCTCCTTGTGTCTTTTGTATGATTTGAGTGTATAGATTTCTACACAGACTGCATAAGGCGAGTACGGAGCGCGCAAACTCTTACAAATGTTTTGCAGAGGATTACCAAACAGAACACAGGAGGCAAGCATTCAGTGCGAGGAGAGTTGTAGAGAAATGGACTATAATACCCCCTTTTACTATGATGGCTTTTACAACATTAAGCTTTCATCTAATCATCAAAGAGAATCCAAACAACATGCAATATCAATCTTGTGTATTGATCTTCAAAGCTTCCTCTTTTCCATAGTAATTGCTCCTGCTGTATGACCTTAACTGCTGTTTACAGACTGCATTCTCACCTCCTCCTTGCCAACTGTGCTGCTTGTTCCAATTTCTTCCTCTCTTCTGCTGAGAGCTCCTTCAGAGGTTCGCTGTTGTCCTTGAAGAAGACAGTGTCAGAATCTCGGAGATAGAGAGGGCTCTTTGATAGAACCTCTGATACTCCATTCTTCCCATCTTCCCACCTCATGTCAGGTACCTTCTTTTGTCACTACTACTTTCTCTCTCTCCTCACCTCCAGCAATTCATTTCCATTCCAAGAGGCACACTTGACAACAGAGATGGATTCAATGGAAAACATGCGACATAAAGCTTCAGTGAGCTGTGGAAGGTCCATGTCCTTGTGAAAGAGAAGAGACTCAGGGGCATCCAATGTGAACTGAGAGGGGTTCCACCTCCTGACAAAGATGACAAGGTCCTCAGGGTCCTTCTTTTCTTCAGGTCCGTCCTGATTGTGTCATTCGTTTTGAAGTGGTATACTGCACACACCAGTAGTTCAATGCAGATGGATTGTACATAACGAGTCAACTGCTCTTCGTCTGTGTACACCTTCCCCGGTGATCGATATGAAAACTCTCGGAACCGTAGGTGTTTTGCGTCTACTTCCTCTTTCTTCTCCTCCTTGAGTTTTTGCGCAAAGAGTCTCTGCTCTCTGTCATTGTCCATCTTCTTATATCCATCTTATGTCGATTCATTCGAATGTATTCTCACCTTGAGCTCCGAGATCTCGATTAGCTCTTTAACGGGGATCTTGAAGATGTCTTGGGTGTAATTCTTGTATTTGAGGCCCGTGGGGTCGAACCACTGGAAGAGGAGATTGGTCTCTCCCTCTCGTGTAGGTCTCCCCTTTTCCACGTAGACAGAGGAAGGTATGCTCTGTTCTCGTCACTTCCTCCTCCTTCTCCCTCTCACCTCGCTGTCCGATCTCATCTCACTGGCCATGGCATATCCGTATCTCATCATCTGCATCTATCATTCTCTCATCTCTTCTCTTTCCTCACCTTGAATGAATCCACGGGCTCCTTGTATTTCTCAGAGATCATCTGTCTCAATTTTCCCACAGTATCCTTCTTGGATGCAGATAGGATCTGTGCTTCGGTTGCTCCAAATAAGAACACTTTCACTTCCGTCTTGTTCCGTATCGCATCAATGGCCGCCATGGAAGGTGAACTCTCCTATGACTGTGAGAAATATCCACATCGGTCACTCACCACACTCTCATGGCCCTTCATACTCTCCACGTACAACCTTTGGCCATCTTCGACCGAAGTGTCTGTGTTGAGGATGTCTACGTAATGGAGACTGTAGTGCTTTGACTCTCTGAGTATTCTCTGCTCTTCTGGAGGAATCTCTGTCTCTCTGAAGATCAACTCTTGAAGTTCGCTCTTCTTGATGCTCTTGGGTGCACTGACGCTTGTCATCCGGAATTCTTGCGTCTCCTCGTTGTAGATCGACAGCCTCAAAGTCATGTTGTCTGGATTGTAATCCGTGAATTCGGTGTCCTCTGCCCTGACCTCCAGGAACAGAACTTTGGTTCTGCCTTCATGAACACGGTCCCCCTCATCTAATACTCACCCATACCAATGCATATCTGACACTCTCTTCATCAGCGTGTCCTCGTCGTCTAATGGACCTTTGACGATGGTGCTGTCTATGTTCATGTTTCTCAGACGATAAAGGGAAGAGTCCATATCCTTCGTGTCGGAAAATTGGGAGGCACACAGGTCCGTCAATTGTCGGATCGTGTCGTTACGACTGACCTGTGAGATGTCATATGTCTGATGGATGGACTTCTCACCTTGATGTTCACTTCATCGGCACCTTCCTTCATGACTCGTACGGTGGTCATGGTCTTTTCCCTCTCCGCCTCTTCTTCCTTTTCTTGCACTCTCTTCCTCTCGCTCTCCACTCTGTCCTTGAGCTCTGTTGGGACCTGATTCCTTCAGTTCGAGACCAAAAGGAAGAGCCACCTCTGCTTGTTCGTGCTTGTGATGAGGATCGAACCTTCTGTACATCAGCATGTACGCATTGGCTCCTGATGAATACAAGGAAGAGAACATTCCTGTCTTCTTTTCTGTATCCCCGAATGTTCGGTCGACTTCTTCTTCTTCAATCTCGGACACGTTGCTGTCATTGAACTCGTACCACTTCTCAGAGCTGAAGGACTTGATATAAGCGTAATAGTGTCCTCCCAATGCACTTCCTCTGTGAATGAGAACAGAATAGAGCTCGTACACATATTTCCCGTTCTCCTCGATCAACTCTCTCGCCCTGTCCCTTCTCTCCTCGCTCGTCTCCCTTCTCTCCTTCTCGGCCTGTACGGTCCCGTTGTCTCCCTCTCTGACTGGAGCCTCGGTATCACCGTCACTGAGTCCATCTGATGACTTGAGTCATTCTCTCTCATGTTCCTCACTCTTGTTTGAGTTCATCTCTTGCGTTGCGTCATCGTCTCCATCATCCATAGCGCCTTCTTCTCTGTTGACGTCTTGGTCCTCCGCTTGTGGCTCGTCCTTGAGGAATCGATTCAAATCGAGGATGTGGGGAAAGGTGACTCTGTCATTCAATTTGATCCTTCGAAACTAAATGATGTCAGTCATCGTGGTCATGTGAGGATCACCGTATTGTAGTCGAAGTCGAAGCGCTTCAACTGGAGAGTGAGCAAGGGCGGAAACTCTGTGAACTTGAGGCCCTTCTCAGCATCAGTCTTCTTGTTGCATTTCTCGCAGCTGTACTGATTGTCTCCCTTCAGATCCTCCGTCGTCACAAACTTGTCCAGGGCCTCTTCGATCGATGCCACCGCTTTTGTTTCCCCAAAGCCTCGAATGACCAAGGGAATATCCAGGTACTTGTCCACCCGAGAGGACTCATTTCCACACTCCTGCGTACATGAGCTTCTCCCTCTCCTCTCTCCTCACCAGACAACGGACATAGTCTTTCATAGTGCCCTGGTACAGCTCGTTGATGAGGTTCTCCTGTTCTGTTCCTTTCAACACTTGTTCCAGGGCGTCGAACAGGACTCGACACAATTCTTGAACATCGTGTTGGGTAAAAGCGTCAGAGTCTTTCCATCCGAAGGAGGCTGTGAGGTCCTGTGGGAGTCAATTCACTGCCACCATCAGACTTCACCTTTGTCTTGGCTGCTCGTTGTTGTGACAGCTGGAGACGAGAAAATAAGAGCTGAAGCTGCCTGGGGATGGATTTCTTCTCTCTAGTGGACCGGATCTACATATTTCATGAGGTTACGGAGGATCACGAGGCTGATGATAAAAATAGAATAGAAGATCAGGTGATTGTGAATAGACACCTCTTCGATCGTTCCAGTGGCCTTCTCCTCGTTCTTGGCTTTCCAACGATCGAAATAGGTATCAAAAGACCATTTGTAAAGGGCTGCTCGAAATTCTGGAGTCATATACAGAGTCTGAATCAGAGAATTCATATAGCATGTAGCTCCTTGATTAGAGAGGCCAACATATCCGCTGCTCTGCTTCGCTTCCGGCTGTATTTGTAAGGCAAGATAAAAGATGAAGGATGCTCACTTCTTTGTAGGACACTCCACTGATGGCATCACTCACCCCCTTCCTAAACCCAAATTTGGTCGATGAGCTCTGTGTCGCATGAATAAGGGACGATGGTAGATGAATCTCACGGTTGAACTGAAGCTGGTAGAGGGATAATCCAACAGTAAAGGAGGTTGTGGTCCTTGGACGGGATGATCGCCATCGCTCTCCATTTGTACGGAGGGATTGAGTGTATTCTTGGGTTCACCCACCTGAAGAGGATGAGAGGTCTCTTGGGGAGGATTCCCACCCATTTCTCTGTCTTCTGTAGATTATATATACCCTTCTGCACCTGATGATCTTCCTTGAGAGAGGTATTTCCAAGTTGTAGAATGTATGTTCCTTCTATATACTTGGTGTCATTGGCCACCAGTTGAAGTAACTGCGAGGTATCAGGGGAGATGGATCAAAACCTCTGCATCACCTCCTTCACGCGAGTCCCACTGTTGAGATGATATTTTAATTGGGTAGGAGGTTTAGGGTAGTGGCAGTTGTCGAGAATGATCACTTTCACCTTGCCTTCGTTATCACCCTCAGAAGCTGGCTGCACGCCCATCGTTATGTCTTCTGTCGAACTGTAGCGGGGCCTCTTCTTTCGATGTTTATCGTCCGGAAGGTTGTCCCCCTCCTGACTCTCTCTCGGTCTTGGAAAAATTGGCGTAGTTGGAAGAACTCCCCAGACTTCGATTCGTGAACCTTGGCCCTCCCGTCGCCCAGAGCCCTCGCTTCTACGATGTTGCTGAGAGGTGATCGGATCGCTCTCCCAGCCCCATTTACAACGCTGATTCGCTGAACCAAAATCTTTTTTCTTTCTTTTTGGAAGAACAACACATAAATCTTGGCTCATTTATTGCGCAATCTCAGCACGGATAACCTTCGCAGCTGACACCATGTTACCCAGCTGTTGACGAACTTCGTTCCACGTTCTCGTCTTCAGACCACAGTCTGGGTTCACCCACAACTGGGGTCCGCTGATTACCTTCAGAGCCTCCCTCAGCAGCTGTGTCATCTCCTCAGACGTGGGAACCTTTCACTGTCAGCAATTTCTTCTATGTCAAGTGTCGAACCTTGGGAGAGTGGATATCAAAAACACCGGGTCCGATCTCGTTAGGGTAAGCGTGGTCTGGTTGAGCGAAGACACCCAAGAGTTTCATCTGACTTCTGCTGGACTCGATGGAGATAACATCAGCGTCAAGAGCAGAGATGGCGTCAATGATATCGCTGAACTCAGCGTAGCACATGTGAGTGTGGATCTAGCGAAGAATGAGACAATGAAGTCAGCATAGACGAAAGCACCTGTACAACGTCTTCTTCACCAGAAGTAGATAGTCTGAAAGCGCGAGAGGCCCAGTCCAAATAGTTGGCCCAGCGACTCCTCTTCAGAGGGAGACCCTCACGGAAGGCGGGCTCATCGACTTGAACGATCTTGCTGCCGTTAGCCACCAGATCCTTCACCTATTTACCATCAACACGATCTCACTGAAGCATATCTCACCTCGTCTCGGATAGAGAGGGCGATCTGCATGGAGGTTTGCTCTCTAGTTTGATCCTCGCGAACGAAAGACCACTGCAGGATCGTGATAGGCCCAGTAAGCATTCCTTTCACAGGTCGGGATGTCAGAGACTGAGAAAAAACGTTCTCCTTCACTGTCATAGCGTGAGGCCTGGTCTGTTGGTCAGTGCGATTGTTCATGCTCTCCTCGCCGAAATCCACCTGGACACATCACCAAAGATGATAGGTGGCTTGACGTAACGTGAGCCGAAAGACTGAACCCAGGCCTTCTCAGTGAAGGCAAAGCCGCTAAGATGTTGACCGAAGTATTCCACCATGTCGTTTCTCTCAAATTCTCCAGTGACGAGGACATCGATGTCCAGCTCTTCTTGAATCTTGATCCCTGCAGCATATTAGGAGGACGGAGAACTGGAACTATCACCCTCTCTGATCTTCTCTTGAATGAATTGCTCATACTGCTCCTCAGTCAGTTCTCCCTTACGAAGGCGAAGTCTGGCATTTCTGACTTCGGTCGTCTGGGGAAGAGATCCAATGGTGGTTGTGGGAAGTGCGGGAAGTCCCAGGGCCTTTTGAGCTTCACGACGAGTGGAGAACTCGCTCTTGCGCTTGTAGTCCTTGTTCGTCAATCCTTTCACACGGTCGTGCACTTCTTTTCTGTTTAGATCCGGTAAGGCCAAGAAAGCTTCCCAAGTAGACTGGTTGGCCTTCTCCATCTGAATAGCTGTTCAGTGACATTCGAGAACCTCTCCCCACCTCTTCTTCTCCGCCGACAGCGGCTCTCTTGAGTGCGACGACCTCGTCCAATTTCTCGGTAGCAAAGCTGAGCACCGATTTGAGGGTAGCGGCCAACTTGTTTTCTCCTTCCAAAGAAATGGGCGAATGGATCAACGAGCAGGAGGGAGCCACCCACACTCTTTCTGCACCGAGCTCACGGATGGCAGTCTTCAGTGGGGTAACGGCGCGATTAAATCTGACCTTCCAGATGTTTCTGCCGTTAACAACACCCAGAGAGAGGATCTTAGTGGAGGGCTTGACGAGAGAGATCAGCTCGTCGACATTGGTCTCTCCTCTGGTCAAATCCACGTGAATGGCATGGACAGGGAGCGAGGAAGCCAGAGAGAGATTATCTCCGAGATCGTCAAAGTAGGTTGCCAGGAGCAATCGGAGACCGGTGGACTCGACAGCCTACGTCTCTGTCAAAGCATGTTGACTCGTATTTTTACCTTGGAGATGGTGGCATAAGTTTCGGTGTAGTGCTTCTTCTGTTCATCAGAGAGGTCGTAGATGAGGTAAGGCTCGTCAATTTGAACCCATGTAGCTCCCAACTCGGCCAGCTTCTTCAGCACCTGTACGTACAGAGGCACCAGTGTAGGTAGGAGGGTGCTCAGCTTATCGAAGGATTCCTTCAGACAGTCAATCAATATCGTTGATGTTCTACGAAGATAATGTCACCTTGGCCTTGCCCAGGAGAAGAAAGGTGAGAGGACCGATCAGCACCGGCTTAGTGTGGATGCCGAGGGCCTTCGCCTCAGAGAATTGTTCGAAGATCTTATCGTTGGACAGCTTAAAAGTGGTAGTCTTGTGGAACTCAGGAACCATGTAGTGGTAGTTGGTGTCGAACCACTTTAGCATCTCTAACGCGAAGACCTTCTCCTTGCCTTCAGCTCCGGCTTCCTTCTCCTGGATGCCTCTGGCCATGGCGAAATAGGTGTCGAGGTCGACCTTCTCTCCCTTCCATCCATAACGGTCCGGTACGGCTCCGAATAGGGCAATGGTGTCTAAGACCTATTCACACAGGTCAACTGGGCTCCATGATGATCTCAAATGAGGAAGAGAGAGGTACCTGATCATAGAAGGAGAAGTCGTTGGAGGGAATGATGTCGATGCCTTTGGAGCGTTGGAGCTCCCAGTTGGACTGTCTGAGCTTGGCTGCGAGTTGGAGCAACTCCTCTTGTGAAATTTTTCCTTGCCAGTATTTTTCGGTAGTGAGCTTCAGCTCACGGTTGGGTCCGATGCGTGGGAATCCGAGTGTGTGTGATGTGATAGACATGGCTCTTGTCTCTGTATTGGGCAAAGGAAGAATGGATGCAGTTTTTTCGTCTTGAAACGGAAATATTGCAATGAAACCGAGATTTGTTGAAGAAACGGAGACAAGTAATCCGGGCCAAATGAGCTGCATGGCACTGTCTTCGTTTCAGAGTCATGTCCTTTCAATCCTATGAAACCTCCGTATAGGAAACGGAGACACCCGGTTTCAAACGAACACTCCTCGACGGGCTGTCCTCGTTTTTGCTTGGGATTTCGTCCGTTGCGTCTCCAATGAACATTAATGTAGACATATACCCCTTCCTGTCTTCGATGCGATGATCGATGGATCAGGAGTCCTGTTGATTAACAGTAAAGGTGAGGTGTGACCCTTCGATGCAAGATACAGCTTACCTCAACCACATGGCTCATAACGGCCAACACTGAAGAGTAGGATGTAATAATGGACAGTTGTTCACAGGGACGACGTAAAAGTCGATCATTATAAACCTTCTGTTTGTTCACATGTGTGTTGATATTCAAAAGGCATCTTTGTGGCTTGTAGATGGTGGTCGAGCTGACTCGCCAATATTGAGATCCTCGCAGTTATGAACGACGTCGTACAAGCTATTAAGAAGAACGATCTTGACAAGATCCAGTCCTTGGTCGAACAACGTGGTGCATCCATTCTCGATCAAGCGAGTAAGAAGGTGTGGACGTCAGCTCTTCGCTTCTCAGTAACTTATTTGTAGGGAGATTTTCCAATTCACGTGGCCGGTGGGTCGAAGGGTGATTGACTTTGGCTGAACATTATCGCAGTGGAAGAACAGAACACAGATATACTGAATTATTTGCTCGAGAAGAACGTCAATACGAATGCCATCGATAAGAAAACAGGACAGACTGCTTTAGGTCTGGCCGCTACCATCAACGATCAACAGGTGAAGGATCGTTTCATCGGACAATTTTGACTCTTCAACTAGGCCGTAGAGACATTGAGTGACTACCACAAGACAGACATGAACATTGCCGACAAACAGGTAGAGGCAAGGAGAAATACAATTGAACAGCTCAGGGATACACACCCCTCCATCGAGCGACGCAAGGAGATTTCGAAGAGATCTCTCTTCTCCTCATTGGACATGCCAAGGCCAACCTGACCTTGACTACCGAAGAAGGACGAACGGCACTCCACTACGCTGTGGCCACCAACAACATGAACGTCTGTCATTACATCTCACTTCTCTTCTGATGTGAAACAGACTGTTTCCGCCCTCCTCTCTAAGAATGTGAATGTCAATGCACAAGACAAGGAGGGAAGATCTGCCGTGTTCATTGCTGTATCCTCTGGCAGTCTCCCCCTGACCAAACTCTTGATCGAGAAATCGAAACAGAAGGTGATCGCAGTCGGCATCTCGTGTTGTGCACATGGTCACCTCCATTCAGGTTGATCTGGACCTGCAAGACACAGATGGCGATACTGTACTTCACACGGCTTACACAGAAGGTGAGAAGAGGTAAAGAGTGGAGGTGACAGAGATAGGACACAAGGGAATCGTGGAATACCTGGAGACAAAGGGAGTGAATGGAGGGATCGTCAACAAGAGAGGACAGACACCCAAAGAGAAGACACCCATCAAGACATCCAAGTCCTCACAGGGTAACACCAAGCAGAAGAAGCAACAGAATGCGGAACCAAAGAAGGAAGAGAAAGACGGTGAGAGGATGAGGAGATGAAAGAATGACTGATAGAACAGCCTTCGGTGTATTCTTGGTGTCCCAAGGCTTAGCAGACTTTGACCAAGAGCTACGAAAGCTGAAGGTGGACATGGAAAACTTTGAGGTGAAGGAGACGGAGGGAAATGAATGACAGAGACAGAACACCACGGAAGCTATGTTCAGAAAGGCTGGAGTGGCATCTGATCAGATATCCTATTGCATGGATGTCGTCAATGCCTATCGCACCCAAAAGAGGAAGAAGGTGCAGAAATCCATCGGCAAAGGAAAGGGGGCGGTTGGATCTACAACAAGCCAAGACAAGTGGTACTACATCGCAGCGGCCGTTCTCGCTCTCCTCTTGCTCGTCTACTTCTCCGTTCAATCCGGCAGCTCTCCCTCCAACAAGTACAAGAGATAAAGAGGTGGTTCTTTATGACGGATACTTCGTGCACGTGTGAGGAGGACACTCTGCCTCCCTCAGACCTCGATAGACTTGAAAGTGATGGTTCAACGATGTCTGACTGTGGATGAAGAATCGACTGCCCAGACCACCCTCTTCATTCCCCCTTGCAAAGAATACGCGGCTCATTCGTGAGTGAACCAGAGCCATACAGCACCTGTCCGTAGTCACGTGACCTCTCTCCCTCCTCAACTCACATGACGCACGGCTCACTCGTGACATACAGATCGTACCCCGTACACAGATACTGAACCTCTGTTCTCCTCTTCTTTCTCGTTCTCACTTCCTCCAACTAAGGTGATCGATGAGAGGAGAGGAGACGACGGATATACCTGATGTTGAGCGACATTGGACACGGCGTCCATAATGGCATGTTTGAGGGGGTGCATCGGTGTGATGTCACTCTTTCCGGTTGCCACGACGGTCATGGTGGTTGGATCTACAACGAGACAAGCCACTCCCTGGCGGCTGACATGAGACAATGCTATTGTCTGTTGCATGAAAGAGTCGAAGTGTCTTAGCTGTTCCTTGCTGAACAGAGAGGGAGGTGGTGTAGATCTGTTGTATATCAGTGAGTAAGTGGTGGTGGATTCACATTTCATGCTTGTGTAGAGTGAGAGGCCACAAGAGAGACCACTCGTTGAATTGATCGAGAGTCAAGGGAGAAGTCTTTGGTACCTGTAGAATGAGACGTATAACTCGCGGTGACGATTCACCTTCTGTACGCTGAGGCTGAGTTGGTATTTACTGAATGCGTTCGGGAATAGAGAGGACATCTCTTCCAGTTCACGAATGGAAGAGAGAGATTTCAACTGTTCGGTGGTGCAGAGTAGCAGATAAACTTGGCCACTAGCTCGATCCTTCCTGACTCGCTTTACATGAGACAAACTTCTGCAAGGAAAATGTTCCTCGGATAATCTTTTCCTGTTAGATGACAAAGATGATTCTACTCACTTGAGAAGCTCACTGATGTTTTTTGGTTCTTTAACCAGCGTAACAATGACATCTTCGTATACTACGCTAGACAATTCCTCTGCAGATAAAACCGCTTTGATTTGTGTTCTTATTGTTTCTTCGTCTGAATTGTTTGACATCGCTTCTGCCGATTGAATATCACACCAGATCACATCAGATCGCAAAAACCGCGATCCGAGATCTCGGTGTCGTACGAGAATCTCACAAGGGATGTCTTCTTTAATGCAGGAGGAAGGTCTCACACTCAGTAGAATACCCTCTAACAGTTATCTCGATGAACCCACCATAACACAGACTCTGGCGGTCAACGTGAAAAAGGCAGTCAATGCTATTGCTGTGGATGCCACTGGTAAATATGTCGTTCTGGGAGGGTAAATCGATTGGGTCTTTCGAGGTTGACGCCCAATGTAGGAAAAAGGGATTGAGCGTGATCGATCTGGACGAGCCATACGAACCAGGTAGATCTCTCGCTTTAGATTCAAAGCAGAACAAATGGGAGATCTCTGTTGTCGAATGGAACCCACACAAGGACAGGGCCCCTTATATCGCTTCTGCCGTGGGTTTTTATTGATTTCAGATTATCTCTTGTGGTAATCATTCACCAATAGCACATCAGCATATAGTCCCACTTGATGATTAACGGTGGAACAGGCAAATCAAGATACTCAAGTGTGGAATCTGAGCGACGAAAGGTTCGAATTACAATGCACTCTTACACAATCCCATCAGGTAGGTAGTTGTCACCGCATATCAAATTGATCGTCCCAGCGAGCCATCAGTGATCTCGCGTGGAGTCTGTTCGACAAAAATCTATTAGCTACATGTTCAGCAGATACATACATCAATCTGTGGGACATCCGAGATCCCAAACGAGCCATCAAGAAAGAATCTTTCTGTGGATGGACAGGTAAGAAGTCAGAGAAATGACAAACTAAACACGCACAGCCGGAGCAACGCAAGTGAAATGGAACCGTCACAATCCCATGGCTCTCGCCTCAGCCCACAACGGTGAAGTCAGAATATGGGACATCAGGGTGAGAGCATCACTCGATGCAGTGACTGAGAGGGGTAGAAAGTGGCAGCTCCTCAGACCTTCATCACGGCTCACATGGCGAAGATCTATGGCATAGATTGGAGTTATCACGATGAGGGAGAACTCGTCACGTGTTCAGAAGATAAGCAAGTGAAGGTGATGCACTGAATTACATACTAACCCAGAATCTAAATGGATCAGTTTTGGAATACGAACAACAACCGAGTGTGTAAGGGAACCATGCTGCCTGGTGTGTCCATACTGCGAGCCAAATATACGGTGAGAATGGTGGTAGAATGATAGAATGAAGAGATCTAGCCGTTTGGTTATGGATTAGTGACGATGGCTCAAAGAAATGATCACACATTGCGCATGTGGAACATCAGAGATCTGACATCACCCATACGACATTTCACCGGTCACACGGATGTCATCACTGCTTTCGATTGGAGGTGCAGAATGTACAATGGCTCCAAGGAGTACCAGTTGGTCACTTGGTCCAAAGATCAACACTTGCGTCTGTGGTACATCGATAAGAATCTACAAGAGGTGAGATCTTCACGGGTCACAATGATGATGAAGAGAGATGAAATGAATGTCACAGATGGTGACGAGGCAAACGAGTGCGATAGCGATGATCCCGAAAGCCAGCGAGGATGATCAGACTCCTCTCACAGCTTCACCTGTCGATAAATTCTCCGACACTCCGTACGGCATCAAGAATCTCCAGCAGGTGATGAGCATTCCACAATTCCTTCACCCATCATACACTCAAATGAGAATAGGAATTGATGATGCTGGAGAAGAGAGTCCCTCAGCACATCCAAGTGATCCAGAATTCTTTGGCCGATCGATTTGTCTCGGTTCGGGTGGTGGGCAGTCGTGAGGTCAATGTGAAGATCACCTTCCCATCACTCTATCCAAATCTGGCCCCTCCCGGATTCTCCTTCACACCTCCAGTCACTTTAACTACTCAGAATCAGAGTAGAATTGTGGAGGTGAGAACTTCTCGACAATAATCGCTCATCCTCTTAGGCCCTGTCGGATACAGCCATGTTTCACGTGGAAAACAACCGACCCTGTCTCTTTCAGTGCTTGCAGCAGCTGTCCGACATGATACAAGGTGGGATGAAATGGATGAGAAAGGGCAACGATGATGGATAACAGAAATCGAAGAGGTGGAAGGTCCAACACAGCAGGCCTCCAGTGTGCCCAGAGCGACGACGCAGAATAATAACGATGATATCCCTTGTCCCCGTATCTGCGGAGCCGTCTTCTCAGCGACAGGTGACTTGGATGACCAGCATCTGATCACATAACTGAGAGGTAAACAGGCCATCTCTTCACATTCCAGAACATCAAGTTCAGTCGAAGTCGAGGAGGGTACAATAATTCGGGACGGCTGAAGACGTACCGAGATCTCAAGTTGTTCATGTCAAAGCCCCAGACCTCTGAGACTGTCATGGGCACCGAGGAATCCTCTGCCTTCTTCTCCAACTACTTCTACTCCGGTCAGAACTACACCCAACACCTCTCCCATCAGATCAGCACCCCTCAGATTGAGTTACACGGAAGCAATGATTCCATGCACATCGACTTTGACGTGACCTCCACCCTTCATCTCCCTGACTGACACAAGTAGACCTCCAATCTGTCCATCTCTCCCCCCACGCAGACATACAGCATGTCCAGTGACCCTCACCTCAGAGTCTCCGGGCAGATCGCCCTCTTCAATGATAACGATTTCGATGACGATCTGATCATCGGTGAGCACGAGATCATCCATCCACTCACTGTCACAGGTTCATCACCCGTTCGCAAATCGGTGACGGCCGTTCCGATGAACACCAACATCTACAGTCGTGACTTGTCTTATCTGATGCCTCAGAACTACCAACTGGCACGGTCATACAAGTGATGAATGGAACTCGATGGGACGGGTCTGAAGAGGTACAGGATATCGGGAGATATCGCGGAGCTGTGTCGACACAACGCACAAGTGTGCATGGCGGAGGACAGAAAGGATCTACAGCAGATATGGAGGGCTGTTGGTGAGATCATGGATCCGCTCGTGTACAATCCAGACGAAAAGGTCATGCTGGGAAACATCCCTTGGTCACAACATCCCATCACTCGTAGACTCTTACAGTCAGTGTGAGCATGATCTAACCATCATCACACTACTCTCGTACTCACGTATCTTAGATTCAAGCATTACGAGAGGCTGAGAGACATACAGACGTTGGCCGTCTTGTCTTGTGCCTTAGAGAACCTGCCACCCAACACGACAACGACGACGTACAACATCAGACAGAGTAACGTGGTCACTCCTTCCTCCAGGAGAACTCTCCTCGATTCAACAAAGAAGGATAGCTACGATAAGTACAGGTAATCGTTCACTTCCCTATTTTATCTCATAGGATCAGGTTGTATTACGCAGAGATCCTCTTCCGCTGGCAACTGTTGGACAAACGAGCGGAGATCCTCAAGTTCACGCAACAGAACAGCAGGACGAACCAAGATAAGTCTAGTTCAGCCATAGAATTTACACCCGTCTGCCTCAGGTGATCGAATCTCGCTTCTCATCTGATGCGAATCTCAGATGCAACCGCATGTTAGGATCTGAAGGAAACAGAGGAGGGCCAAAGGAGTTGAGAGAAGACGGTGTATATTGTACAAACTGTAGAGATTGGGGTTTCAAGTGCATCATATGCCACCTTGCCGTGAAAGGTAAATCCTTTTTCTGAAAATGAATCTCACATGTTCAGGTTCATCTTCCTTCTGTCTGGTGTGTGGTCACGGAGGTCACACGAAACATATGAACGAGTGGTTCTCTGAAGAATTCACGTGCCCTACGGGTTGTGGATGCAGCTGCATGTGAGATATATCGAGTTGATTACCAATCCAACTTTCACAGACACGGAAACTTTAGAGGAGAAGGACACGAGCTCGTGTTCCGAAATGGTGGTGGATTTATGGAGAGGAGATTGGATGACACAAGGATCTCAGGCTATATGAGCAGACAACTCTCATGAAATGAAACATTGATTTGATTCAAACAGCTCCCATTGTTATGTGGGTATTGTTTACATCCTCCATGTGTTCAATGTGATGTGATTGCATGAAAGCTTGTAAAATTTAGTCAACTAGTGTAAAGGTGAGAGGGTCGCACTATTATACCCTCTTTTATATGTGTGTAACTCACGAGCGCATTGTTTGGGCCACGTGACCCCAACCGCGTTGTCACTTTTCCTCTTCAAGAACGAACTTTGAAAATTCGCTGAGTACGAGACGCAAGTTGACCCCACAGCAGACACAACATTTACACGCAACAACACATCAACAACAACATGTCCTTCTCATTTTGGCAAGTCGGAGACAGACTCACGTACTCTCGCGATATCGATCAAGTATTGAACGCTGGCGTCAGCGTAGCCCAGGCCACCGCCGGTTGGTTTGTAGCCCTCGCCGGAGGTGCCGTCGTATGGAAGGCCGTCGGCTCTCTGTACGAGCACCTCAACCAGAGAGACCTCGTTTCACGCAACAAGCAGGCCGATCTGGACTACGACAAGATCGAGAAGACTGGAAACCTCTTTGCCACCTACGGAACTGCTGGAACTGCCATCTCTCTCAGCATTGCTTACTACATCGCCCAGAGCAAGAAGTAATACATGAATCACATGTCCACCATGCTTATATTGTTCTATCTCTTCCCTTTTTGATACGAAGTGTATGTACATAAGACACACACCGTGACGGAGACGAACTGAGGATTTTAATTGTTTCTATTATCGTGTTGAACTTTTCAAGTACAAAGAGCAGACGAGAGACTTCCTTATATTTCAATCCAAGCAAACACTATTTCTCAAACCGCCCATTCACCAAAGATGTCCGATACAGACCCAACAGAAGCTTCATCTTTTGACCGTGTGCAGGTATTCATATACACACTCTGGACAGGCCAGACTGATCGTCTGATGTCATTCAATATCTTATCGTCGTTGATCCATACCTTCTGGTGATATTCTGTCATGATCCTCTTCGCTGCGTTCACAATGTTCATCTCCTCCATCCTTGCTTTCAACTGGGGGAGAGCAGACTTGAAGAAGTTCTGTTTGGTGTCAATCACCACAGAGATGATGTGATCCACCTTTCGCAGATAATGATGACCACAAGTGAAGACGATGGCTTCCTGTCCTTCAGTTCAACATAAGTCTCTCTGGATCAGAATGAATCACCTGATTCGACAATTGACCAACATCGGTGACCTTAATTGTCCTTCTGTCTTTTGCTTCGTGAATGTTCTCCATCACTCCCTCCCACAGACGGTTTGTATTGGCTGATGTGACTGCATGAGATCAGAAGAGAGAACGTCCAACTAGCTGACCTCTTCCCCTTGCGTGAGCTGCTTGAATGGTTTGTGACGTGATGTGTATGAAGAAGCTCTTTGAGAAGGTGTGAGGGAGAATATTGAGAGCGAGGAGCCTTGAAAGAGCGGGAGTCACATCTAAATTTGGCTTCATGAGGAATTGTTCAATCTCGCTTGAATCCCATTCCTTCTCCGCCCAAAGACTAAGAACCTGATGAGGTTGGTTTCACGAAATAATAAGAATTGACTTTTAAAAAAAGATAGCGCCCACCGGGGGGCTCGAACCCCCGACCACACGGTTAAGAGCCGTGCGCTCTACCGACTGAGCTAGACGGGCTAGTGAAGGGACGAAATCACAAGAATATATAAATGTATATCACCTGCTGTAGAAGATCTAGTTTGGAGCCACGATTAGCTTTCTCAAGATGATACTCTGCCAGTTCCAAGACGAGCTGCTTTGGGTTCTCTACACAGTCGACACCACACAGGCTGCAGGAAAATGACGTCTCCCAATCACCCTTCAGCTCGTACACCTGATCATTTCAGAAGGTGCTGGATGATGCACACGAAGAGATGGTGGTCATCACCAAAGCGGCAGCCTGCCAATTCTCACAGGTGACACAACGATCGATGATATTCATCGCATCGTACTGATCGTGCTGCGTCCTCAACAGTTGTAGCAATTGCGGTTGGGCCTACTGACATCATTATTCGAGTAACAGCAACACCCACCTTGGGGCCATCTTCCATCTTTTGCAGATACAGCAGGCAAGAGAAGACGATCTCTAGAGCTGTCTTTCTGACAAAAGTCGTGTCCAGACCCTGTGTCCATCAACTCTGATAGAAACATTTCACTCACCATGGTTTGTGATTGCCTCTCTGCAAACTCTGAAAAGACCTTCTTCGGCTTGAAATGATCTGGATGAAAGTATTCAATGGATCGCTGAAGATAAGGACCTTCTAAACGTGGGATGATCTCGAGTATTCTGTCCAGAACGAGAGGGAGTAGAGTCTTCTCTGCGATGTAGATATCCATCTGTTTCGAAGGCCTCTGTGCTTTGACGAATCGACCGTCGTACATGTATACCAGAGGCGTCAAGTTTTCACTCGCCTGCGATGGTCAGATGGCCCATCGAGAAGAGATCACCGTGAGGGTGATGATATCATCGTCGGAGAGGTAGAAGAGTCCACGAGAGGCTAGTTTGTCGAAGCCGAGAGGCACTGCCTTCCTCGCGATGCTGACTTGCAGTAGGTACGTGACAAGAGTGTTGTCCAGCAGGAGTTCCATCGATGACTCGATGTCGTAGTAGAGGTTGGTGTGTATCAACTGCATGAAACCATCCTTCATGTGCTGTTCTCTTCAGTCTCTCGGATGATTTCAAGTTCACCTCGAATTCTTCTGGGTCCATGATCATGCGCATGACATAACAACGGAAGAATAGATCGGAGAGTTTCTGTAGATCGGACAGGGACAGAGAGGCAGGTTGATATAGAGTTGTTCTCAGATGGGACATCACCACATCTAACCTCCCCACCGACAGATACAGTTCAATCAATTTCGTGCTCTCTACACCCGATAGATAGTACATGCTATCTCCATCAGCTCTACCGACATTATCGTCACTCACTCTAATGCTTGCCCGTATTTCTGCTCACGGAAGTAAGCATCACCTGCCTCTTCGTACAGAGTGAGTAGATCTAATCCCACAGTCTGACCCAGCGGTTCCGCGAGGGACTTTGCAAAACCGTATTTGATCTGGATGTATATGAGACCTCATCATCGTGGTATAACTCACCAATTGAAAGAAGAGGGACTCAGCGGAGATGTGTTGTCTGCACTGATAGATCCCTCTGCTTGTCCAAAACAAGAAACCGGTCAGCTCATCCGTGTCTTCCAGAGCGGGAAGCACACCCTCCACCTGATATCGTCACTCTCCACCCTTACACAAAAGACTGACACTCTCTGGAAAGGTGAACTGCTGTAAGATGGATTCCTTCTTGATGGTGTTCCTGTTAAAAGTGAGAAAGAGAAAGAGAGAAGGGGAAGGAGACCTGCTGTTGGACAGAGTGGAGGTTGAATTGGTTTTCCTCAAATGGGATGGTTCCGCGCTGACACCTGCCATCAGATTCGATATGACGCTCAACTCGGTGTTTCCACTGTCATCCGGCCTCAAGACAAAAGTGAACCTTCGGATTCAATTGAACTTTTGTACATCTCATCCTCTCTCACTTGTCTGTGACCTGGATGTGTCTGGCTCCTCCCAGTAACTTGATCCGTCAGGAGAGGAGGAGAGGAGAGCTCACCTGGTAGATGAATATGGCGAATTTGCTGGCCATGTGAGAATCGTACAGCTCCAGCCTGGCCGTGTTGGGTTTGTACGCTCCCAGGCAGGTACCTACTCTCAGTTTCTGCGGTTTTACTTGGGCGTCGCCGAAGGGCAGAGAAGTGGGCTGGAACATAGAACCTGTGATCGAGTCATTCCGGCGAATGCATCCGCAAGATGGCTCAGTCGGTACAATGTCTCATCTATCTCAATTCTCACCTTTAGCGGCCTGCTGTAATATGATAGTATCGAATGGAGGGGCATTCTGGCCTGCAACTTGCCGATTCTCATTCTCTTGTTGCACCAATACTTGTACGGCCCCTTGCGTCGTATTCACTGTGACATACTGCGTACAAGTCACTCTACGAAGAGAGAAGGAGACAGACCTCAAAGCCAGGCTCATCGGCGACGATGTCCATAGATATAGCATTTCCCTTCAGCCGCACTGAAGCCTGAGCTTCGTAGGTGACTAAATTAACGAAGGTTAGGTTACCGATCAGTCCCGCATTGGATGCGATGATGGCTGCATCAGTGGATCAGCTACGAAAGATGATGCTTGTTCTGACCGTAATCTGAACCATCCCAGGATTTCCACCACAAGACCTGCACGACACCTCCTTTCAAGGAAGTTTTGACGCAGGTGACATCATCTACGGCGAAGGTTGTGGCCTTCTGGCTGCCTGAACCGTACCAAAGAGAAGAGAGGGACAGTCCGTATTTTACCTTCTCCTTCTTTTCATTCTTATTTCTGTGTTCAGTGTGTCCTGCAGATGATGAATGGTGATCAGAGAAATTGTGTCACCTTTGAGAAGAAAGTAAGCAGGGACGAGATAAAGGTTGGCGTCTTGTGTGAGACAGAGAAGCCACTGTCCATCTTTCGGACTGAAAGTCATACTGATGATCTTTCGATTTGGATCTGTAAACCATCGCATGATGCGAACCTGTTGAATGGTCAATTCGATTGACTCTGGTCAGTGAAAGGATTAGATGATTTCAACACTCTCGCTTCGTAATTGTATCAAACGACTCACTTTAGCGCCTCCTGTGTCGTTATGCGATCGAAAGATGAGAGTAGCGTTGGAACAGTATGCTGCAATCATTCGTGAACCGGGTTGTCCTCCAATAGCAACGGTGGTAATCGAAGCATCCTGATTGCCCTCTGGCGCTGCCGTTGACTCTCCATCGATGTCACGATGTCCTACAGAAACGAGGCAGGAGAGGGCGAACAGACCAGTCTCGGCTTGTATCTTACGAGCTAGGACTGGAGAGTCCATTCTGTTCCTTGGGGTGTGCAGACGTGGTCGGATGATTTCGTTTCGCGTCGGCACATATCATCACAACACAACAACAACAAACCAGATGGCCTCTCGTCTTTTGAAGCCCACCGCAACTCCAGGAGGAGCTGCTGACCTTGCTCTCTCTAACAAGGTCTTCGTGTCTGCCTCTGATGCACAGGCATTACGAAGCATGGGTGCTACACAGAACTATGTCAAGGTATGAAGTCATAATCGTAGAAGAGAGTTAACAGACTCAGATACAAGAGTTTGTATATACTTTCGCAGAGCACCCTGAGGTTAAACCAGGACAGTGCGGTTTCAATCGTATTCAAAGAGAGTGAGTGTTCTCTCCCGTTTCTCCTCTCATTGAAAACAAAGACAATTGGAGTTTGGAATCGGTGCCAATGAACCAGCTTTCGAGGCTTTTGCTTTCGCGGAGAAGGCAGAATCGAACATTCTCACCAAACTTAGCGTGGAGGTGAGTACATTACATCGAATGGGAGATTGACTGAGGGAGGTCGATTACTTGTCGAAGGGAGCCAAGTCAGAGAGTGACATCAAGACGGACGATCTGACCAAAGTTGTGTTGAGAGAATATCAGACTCAGTTCTTCACCATCGGTCAGAGACTGGCCATCGATATCGCAGGGAAGAAACTCATCCTCAAGGTGATCTCATCTCCATCGACGTCATCTAACATCTTCCAGATCAAGTCATGCGAGATCATGGATGCGGCCTCTCTCAAGACGGGAAACACACAGGCCAAAACATCCAGCCGAGGAGTCATCTTCGAGAAGACTGCCATCGCATACGAGAGAGCTGCCGGTAGCACCATCCGTCTCGTCGGCGATGACAATCAGGCCAACAACACTCTCTTCAAGCCCGATTTCAACTTTGAGAACATGGGTATCGGAGGTGAACCGTTTCAATCGCATGTCTTCATGATGATGATGACGGTGTAGGTCTCGACAGTGAGTTCGGTGACATCTTCAGGAGAGCTTTCGCCTCTAGAATCTTTCCCCCCTCCGTCGTAGCCAAACTGGGTATCTCCCACGTCAAAGGTGATCCTTCGATCTTCTCTCTGTACACGCACTCATCTCGATGGATCAGGTATCCTCTTGTACGGACCACCTGGTACGGGTAAGACCCTCATGGCCAGACAGATCGGAAAGATGCTCAACGGAAAAGAGCCCAAAGTCGTCAACGGTCCCGAGGTACGTACCTCACCCCATCCGACGTAACCCCGGCAGGTACTCGACCGTTTCGTCGGAGGTTCGGAGGAAAACATCCGAAAGCTGTTCAAGGACGCAGAAGAAGAGTACAGAACGAGGAAGGAGAACTCAGATCTTCACATCATCATTTTTGACGAGATCGATGCCATCTGCAAGCAGAGAGGAAGTCGCAATGATGGTACCGGCGTGGGAGACACCGTAGTCAACCAGCTCTTGACGAAAATCGATGGAGTCGATTCACTCAACAACATCCTCATCATCGGAATGACCAACCGAAAGGATCTGATCGATGAAGCCCTACTCAGACCAGGTCGATTGGAGGTGCACATGGAGATCTCTCTCCCAGACGAGAAGGGAAGACATCAGATCTGGGTCATCCAGACGAAGAGCATGAGGGAGAACGGCTCCATGGATCAGGATGTCTCGCTGGAGCTCCTCGCGAAGGATACGAAGAACTACTCGGGAGCCGAGATCAAGGGTGAGAAGAGAATCAAGTGGACCACCTGACGTTGTAGGTGTCGTCAATTCGGCCACGTCTTTTGCACTCAACTCGAAGGTGGACGCCACGAACGGAATCAAAGTGAAGGATGGTCCCATCACTGTCAAGGTCGGTTTTATATTTATATTGATTTCATTTTATTTTTATCGTACGGAGACTTACGGGATGACTGACGATGATAGATGGAGCACTTCCAGAGGGCTCTGGCCGAAGTGAAGCCAGCGTTCGGTATCGATGAAGATGAGTTCAGTGATCGTATGAGAAACGGCATCATCAAGTTTGGCCCCAAGGTGGAGAAGCTTCTGAACAATTGCGGTCTCTTTGTAGAGCAAGTGCGCAACAGTCAGCGTACACCTCTCGTCTCCTTCTTGCTCGAGGGTGAGATGATATGATATGATATAACGTCACTCATCGTCATCAGGTCCGGCGGGTTGTGGTAAGACCGCACTGGCCGTCAAATTAGCCACGGACTCTGGATGTCCCTTCGTGAAGATGATCTCTGCAGAGGATCTAGTCGGCTACGGTGAAAACGCTAAAGCGAGCAAGATCACCAAGGTGAAATTTCATCTACAACGCATCGCTGACCCGATTTAGATCTTTGAAGACGCCCACCGATCGAGACTCAGCTGTGTGGTCGTAGACGACATTGAACGTCTCATCGACTACGCCAGAGTGGGACCCCGCTTCTCCAATGTCATCCTGCAGACACTCCTCGTCTTCTTGAAGAAGGACCCTCCCAAGAACCGAAAGCTCCTCATCATCGGAACCACCTCGAACAAGAGAGTCTTGGAAGACTTGGAGATCTTGGACACCTTCAACTCCGTCCAGAACGTCCCTCAGATCTCCACTCGCACCGAGTTCTCCAGCGTACTCAAGGAGCTGAAGGCCATCGAATCGGATGCGGAGCTCAACTTGGCGTCTGCCGCGTTCGCCAGACCGATTTCCATCAAGAGATTGATCATGTACGCTGAGATGGCCTCTCAGGGATCCACGACGGGAAGGGCGGAGAGATTGTCTCAGATCCTAGTGGACAACGAGTAGACAATAAACTTGTTTTATCGATAGATTTCAACTCTTCTTGCTCGTCTTCATGATGAACTCGTAGAGAACTCCCGACAGACTCGAGAAGACGGCCGCGTAGATCAATCGTGGCGTCAGACCTCGACTCAAACCTCTCACGCCTGCCCCTCGTCAACTCCATCCATTCTCTTTCCATTCACCTTCTTCTCGCAAGATGACTTGCAGGGCTTGCCAAGAGTTTTTGTAAAAGTAGGGCTTCTTCAGTGCGTTCTGCTCTCGTCCGTTTGGACTTTCGTACGTGTGAACGAAAAAGTGTTGCGTCTGCAACCTCGTCTTGACTACCTGCACTCATTTCATCTCTCTGGTGATGTTGATGGAATGATGTTCACCTCCATGGGATTGTTCAGTGTGTTCATGACGATACCGGCCGTAGAACCGGCCAGAAATTGTGCTCTGATGTCAGAAGAGACGCTCTTGGGTGGATCCTCCTGGAGGGTGTCAACTTTGTGAGGTGGCATAGACTCACTCCTCTCTTGATGGCCCGATTGACATCACGTCTGAATAACATCGACGAATAGGTCTCTTTACTGTACTCGTATGCCGTCCACCAGATACCTCCATAGGTCACATCGAAATAGAGAAGCGACCTCACCTGCAGAAGGGGTACTGGTCAACATAGATGCACCAGCTCCCCGAAAGAATCCGCGAATCCCCTCCGTCCGTGCGATGTGTCGAATCACCTCTTTTCGATGTGTCAGCCGGCGAGAAGACGATCCATCTCACGTGCAGTGTTGGTGTACGTCTTCAGCTTATTGTCTTGTACGTACAGTCGATTCACGACACAATCCACCGGTACGTACAGAAGGTTCGATGAAATGTCTGCAGTGATACCGGAACAGAATGATACCCACAGGGCTGGATAGACATGAGAACGATGTAACGTTGCAGATGAATCGTGAGATCACCCTGCTTGCCGTCCGTGCTGTTTGAAAACTTTTCAAAGTACTCTCGACTGGAGTTGTATGCAGTGATGTACATCAGATTTCCTGGTAGGTTCCCCACGGTATTGGGTACAAATCCACTGTACATTCCTGTGATTGACTCAGTGGTGTCGATTGTCCTTCGCACCTTTCAATCCCTGCAGTTTCAACATTTTTTGGGTTTCCGTCCAATTGAAATTCTTCTCTGAGATCAGTGATGTGGGATGAAGAGCGTCTAACCTTCTGGCTCGTTTGCATTCTCGTCTTCAGGACCTCCAGAAGTCAGAAGACGTACAGATTGGATCGAAATCACATCACCTCGAATGGATGATACACAACACACTCTACCAAATAGACGGATGTGACTGTGGCAACCAACGTAGGAAAATGTATCTCACTCCATTTCACCCTCACATTCAACTCCGGTGTCGCTGACATCCCGTCAGGTATCATGGTCATTAGAAGATGCAACCCACCCCCATCTCGCTCTCTGTTTTCCTGACTCATCGATGATGTGTTGCGCGTTTCGTCACCAGGAGGCGCCAGATCGTTGTAGTCATCTCCAAAAAAGAATAAAAGATTGACAGCCAACAATTTCGTGTAATTTAGAAGACAGCCTCTTCGATGGAGATCGGTGATTTACTAGCGGACGCGGGAGGACTGGTCAGCGGACGTTTCAACCATTTAAGTTCGAATACAAGTAACTCCGCACAGAGCTCAGCATATAACTCCCCATCTCTCAAACTGGAAGACCCTACAATGGACATACACCACGCCATGCATATGGATCAAGAGGAAGATGATTCTCTAGCGGATGTCCATCGTTCTACTGGAGGCAAGAGACCTTTCACTTCTCCTACTGCTGCAGCGGCGGCCCCTGCTCCCTCTGCAAAGAGAAGTACAAACAAGAACAAGAAGAAGCCGATCGCTCCCACTCCTAAAGAGCCAGTGACCGCCATCCCTGCTCAACTGAGAAATCTCTCCATACATGAGAAGAGAAGACTGGAGACAGAAGCATACTGCGCAGTATTATCCGCTTTTCGCTCACAGGGAGAGTTAACCTGGAAGAAGGACGAGATCTTGGTCGAATTGAGGTCCATTTTGAAGGTGTCAGAGGACAGACACAGACTAGAACTCAAGCGTATCGAGGACCTAGCACCTAACAAGGGTTCCAAGTGAGTTCCCAACTTTCAATCATCATGTTCTGCACCCATACTCGATCGTCACTCTCAATAGCAGAACCTCTAATCTGAGCCAGAAGACCCAGAGACGAGATATCAGAGGGAGAGGATGCAAATGATCTGCCCAATGAAGAGGAGTCTGAAGAGTCGAAGAGGTGATCTCTCTCCTCCACCGAGTGACTCACGGTATTGCAGAAAAATCGCCAAGACAGCTCCCACAGCAACACCCACAGCCCCCGTAGCTGCAATTCCAGTACCTCAGGTAGCCCAGGTAGCCCAGGTGGCTGCACCCTCACCAGCCAGAGGTGAGATCATCATCACAACTTCCACTCAGACGCCCCAGAACTCTCTGCAATTCCTGCGCCGTTCACAGATTCTCAGACGGCCTACTATCAGATGCCAGCGAAGAAAGAGGGTGAACATCTCCATGATCACGATGAGACTGATCAGAGACAGAGCCGAAGCCAAAGAAAGAGAAGAAGAAGAGTGAGAAGAAGGAAGAGAAGCGACCTGAGGAACTGAATCCATTGGATCACATTCCAGAATACGCTGCAGCCAAGGAATCTGGTGACCCCGATCGAATCAAAGAAGGTGAGAAGAAGAGAAGGAGAGAAGAAGAGAGACTGATCCATTCAGCTCTGGAGAGGAGGAAGGCACAGATTGTATCGAGCTTAAACCCCCAGGCACACCCGCAGGTGATGACACAGCAGAACTACCAACCGATGCAGCAACCGAAATAAATGTAAACTTTGGCCTCGAATGAAATGGGCTGAAATCGAGTTTGTCTCTACAATGAGCTGATCAAACAAGAAACACGATCAATTCAGCCCTTTGTGATGGTGGGGGTTGTTATATTATGTTTTTGTAATAGGCAGATGAAAAGAGAAACGAAAAGAGGTCAGATAAGGGGAAGGTATCAGACTGGCCATCTTCTATCCCTTCTAGAGCGACTACTGTGGCTGCAATATCTGATGTGGAGATAATTTCCTCGGAAAGCTGTGCACCGGCCCAAATGACTGAACCAACCCAAATCGACCGACCCAAACGGAAGTGTGGGCACAGAATCATACTTCAGTTAACAAGATGGGTGAGACCAACCCCCTCGTCTCTCGTACGTTGTCCTAACGTTCCTCAGTTTCATCCAAGAGAAAATCAGAAGACGGTCCGAATACGTCGCCCAGAAAGAAGACACAAGTGGAAGATGATTACGAACAACTACTGCACAAGCAGCACCTCGACATCGACAAAGGGATGGAGCAGCTGATGAGAGATCATGGCACGAAGCAGAAGAAGAACCCTCTCTCCGTGAGAGACAAATCACCAAAGAGGCTATCGAATCTGTTGGAAGAGTACGGACTCTACAAGAGGATCAGATCCTCGACGACCCTCTTCAGAGCCATCATCATCGCTCTTCGCCTCACTCTCATCCAGTCTGACTTGGACCGACTGGAGCCCGTGGGCGAACAAGTGCAGCTGGAGTCGAAGGAACACATACAGCAACTCACTCGGAGGATCAAGAGGAGTATAAGAGTCATTGGTTACGAGAACTTCGGAGGAGCTTCTACCAGGTGGACGTTGACCTGGAGTGAATACAAGGCGGAGACACCGGTTCACCCAGCTCTCTACCTGGTACAGGAGGGAACGGGCTACGTTCCTCTGCAGTGGAAGAAGGACAAGGAGGGAATCACAGTGGGAGGCAACACGTACAACCCCTTCGATCTATGCAGAAAAGGTGATAAAGATCACGTTCATCTCTTTCGATGACAAATGAACAGAGGGAGTTCTCATGGAAGATGGAGAGTGGAGGCTGAGATTAACCAAGGAACATGACACTTATCGCTTGGAGAAGATCTTTCGCAACGGTGGCAACGGCATCTTCATCCGTGACTATTGCAAGGATGACCCAGACATCCGCTGCTTGTCTCAATCAGAAGACGTTCAGGTGAACGAGGCGAACCGAGAGGAGGAGATATTGAATTTAGAACAGAAGGAAGAAGCTTCGTCTCACGATATGATGCCCTCCGCAGAAGAATTGAGAGATGATACGGACGAGGCCACCATTCAACTATGGCTGCAGAAGCTCTCTGACGTTGTCAAGCAGGCCGCAGAAGAGGCAAATACCAACCAACGAGATATGCTCATAGACACACTGAAACGCCTCCAAGAGGCAGAGAATCTGTGTCACAAGCAGAAGGTGAGGAGAAACGAGAGAGGAGACCCTGATGCTGGAAGGTCGCCATCATGGGACCACCTGGTTATGGAAAGTCGACACTGATGAACGCCATCATCTATTCTGGCATCAATGAGGCCAGAAGAAGAGAGTACGAAGATGAGTACAAGTCACAGAAGGTCAAGGGAACGAGAGTGGAAGTGACAGGCGGGCTTCCGGTGACAGAAGAGGTAGAAGAGTACATGAGTGAGAAAGAAATGTTCGGCCAGGGAGAGGCAGGGGAGCCAGAGTGGAACGAGAGGAGATTAGACAAAGATGCACGCTTTATTATTCCCTCCGGTATGGCACAAATTACCGAACGAGTAAGGAATGACACCGGGTAGGTACACTGAGCCGTACGACGGCTATCTCCACCGAGTGTCATTACAGTAAGATACCAAAGGTCAAGATAGAGTATCAGTCGATGGACTGGGTGGTAGAAGTCATGAAGAAATTCGAACTCGCCAAGGAGAGTGAAGAATGGGATAACATCAACACTTCTCTCATACAGATGGTGTGTCTCTAGTTTGACTCGATTGAATCTTCAACTCTGATCGTGACTCTAGATGTGCAGCATCACTGGATTAACAGAAGAGCAATTGGATGAGACAAAAGAGCCTCAGATACCAGCATTCTTCCGAGACAAGCTGGGAAAGACTATGACCTTCTTTGTGATGGAGCCCACTCTGGACGACAGCGTCAAGATGATGAGATCAAAGATGTTGCAGTTCACTGTAGGTCCATGGAGCTGCTGGGGTCTCGTTGCCAAGGTAACGTTCCTCCTATCCACGATGCTTACATAAGACAGGTGGAGATCCACTTACCCAGCAACATACTGAAGAACATCATCCTCTGTGACACTCCTGGCTGCGAGCCTAAACCTTCGGACAAGAAAATCGATCGTTTGGAATTCATCAACAGCAACCTCATCGACACGTTGAATGATTCCTCTATCACCCTGGCTATCAACGTCTGCTCCAAGGCTTCCATCATCACCGATGTTCAAGATGTCATGGAGAGCGCAAGGATGCTGCACAAGATACAAGAGAAGGGACTGATGCTGATCAACTACCTCCCCTTGGATCGCATCGCCGCAGATCAAAGGGAAGATGTCGCGGAAGATTGGAAGCAGGACGACGTGATGAGGGGCATCTTCAGGAGGATCACAAAGGAGAAAGAGCAGCTGGACGAGATGCGAGAGAGGGTCGTACAGGTCAGCACTTTTGTCCTCATGAAAGATCAGAGTCCCCCGTTGAGGCATCTCATCGAACAGATATCAGCCATCACGAGCAACATACAGATGGTGGGAGGACGATTATAGACAAGATACTGAAAAGCTTCACAGGAGAGAACGAGAGAATGCTACCTCTGTTTTGCAGAACAAACGGAGAACGTCATCCGATTAACCTCCCCTTCCGGCATCATCGTAGGGAAGAACAAGGGAGAAGTGCAGAAGAAATTGAACCTTATGAAAGACAACTTTCACGTGTTCGTCAGACAGCGAAAGGAGCAATACAAATTGGTGTGTACCAATGACACGTGATATCAACCCTATCTATGCGAACCATTCTCCTTCGACTGATGCAAAGTGTACAGGATCTCAAGAAGAGCGGGCAGACCATTTACTCCCGCGAATTCATGGATCGATTCCAACAGATTCTCACGGAGAATCACTACCTCGACGCCCGTTCCCGCTACCTCGGCAGGGATTTGACTTCTAAGAACCCTGAAGACACTTTCCTGGGCCTGACGTTAACTCGTCCGGCCCTGAGATACGCGGAGGAGCTCATTGCAAGGAGTAAGAAGGAAGCTAGGGGCATCATCTACCAGATGAGAGCCTCCTTAGACGTCGTCAGGAGCTTCACACCTGTAAACAAGAGTCAAGAAGATATAACTGCCCTCTCCCAATCGATGGAACAGAGCGACAGAGACATGAACGAGAGCTTGAAGAGGCTGCAGAGTTTGGATGACTTTATGAGGGATGTGAGGGCGAGAGTGAAGGGAGATCTGAAGGTCTTGTTCGAACTCGTTCTCAAGAGGAAGACGACCAAACATCGCGTGAGTTATCTCAATCAGCACTGCGATTACAAGTGAGGCTGTTTCATTTCGTCTTTTTACATTGAAGCCATCTCTGACGGGAAGACAGTCAGTGGATCGAGTTTGTGAAAAGCAGGATGACCGAGAGAGTGTATCTCATTCTCAACGGACTCTACGACTTGCTACTACATAACGTCAGCAACTACGTGGAGAAGCTCACGAAGGGCGTCGAAGAGATGCCAGGAGCAGCCACAGTCCAATCTGCCGTGAGATACCTGCAGGGCACATTGTTACGCTCTGGCAAACAAGAGGAGCTGCTGAGAGCACATTTAGAAGTGACAGAAGAAGTGATGTAGATCAACGTCCTTCTATAGACTCACTGGACGCAGGAAGTCACGATGTCCTCCAGAGCTCCGTCTTCACAGTCGAAGAAGAGAGAAAAGAAGAAAGGAGAGACGAAGGAAGATGAGCGAGAAGAAGAAAGTGGGGAGAAACGAGGAAAAGAAGAAGAGGAAAGCGGAGAAGAGGAGAGGAAGAAAGTCTCGTGTGGTGAATGCCACAGAGAGATTCGAGAGGGAGAGAAGTACATCAAGAATTCATACAAGACAAACACACCTCGATGTCAGACGTGCTATCAGAGACCGTACAAGGAGATATACACACAGAAAAAGAAGGCTAAAAGAGAGAAGAAGCAGAAGAAGCAGAAGAGAAGATAAACGACATGATCAAGAATAGATGGACGTTGGTGATCTATAATATACTGAGACGATTTCGTTGATAGATCCCTTGACGATATTCATCGTGCTCGTGAGGGACATCTTGGCCGTAGAATTCTATATCAAATTTTTGATAGCTCGTCTGAAAAATGATTGAATTATATAGAAGCACACGATGCAACAGGTCATGAGAGGAGAGATAAAGGAGGTACTTGACTGTAAGTAGGACAGAGTGTTAGGAGACATGTCGAGTCGCAAGTGCTGTCCAACGGGGCAGTTGTAGATAATCCCGTTATAATATATTGACACCAGATGAACACAACAGATCTCGGGGAGGTGACGATGCAGAACCGAGAATCTTCGAATCGATGGCGATCGCTGCGATCACAATTGGAATATGATACGCAATCGATCTTCATCTTCTGTGGGTTGAGTCTCACCCTGATTCTATCTCTGTATATGCTTGTCACAGGCATATCCTTCAGCTTTTTCGTCACACGTCTGTCTCTCTTTTTTGCCTCTCTATCCGTATTTCATCTCACAGAATGGATCTGTGTGGCTCTTTTCCATCCTCCCGCCACAAAATACAGTCAGTGCCATAAGTCCTTCTCTTCATTGAAACAGTGACAGATTTCCTACTCCACAACCCAGCTTACCTCTTTGCCTTCGCCATCTCCATCGTAGAATCCATCATCTTGCGCCTCTTTTCGGTACAAACCGGATTTACGTGGACCTTCATCTTTCTCATAGGATTCATTGGAATATGCGTGGGGCAGTTTGTCCGTACGACTGCTGTGAGCTTAGACATTTTCATGATGATGTGACTTTCATCAGCTCGTCACGGCCGGACGCAACTTTGACCATCAGATACAAAAGAGACACAAAGAAGGACACAAACTGGTGGAAGAGGGTATATACAGCTGGGTCAGACATCCAGGCTATTGTGGTTGGTTCATGTGGGCCGTTTCAACTCAGGTAAATGATGATCATCATTTACTCAGACGAACTAAATTGGAAAGGTCATGATGTGCAACATTGTATCAGTTCTCTTGTATGTTGCTGTTATCTGGACCTTCTTTGCTGTTCGAATTCAATACGAAGAAGAAACGCTCGTTCGTTTCTTCGGCCAGAATTATGAGGATTATCGCAGAAGGGTGGTCCACAGTGGTGAGATCAGATCATCTGTGGATGACAATGACAGACGATAGGTGTACCATTTAGCTCGATTGTAGACTTGCGAGCGTCTCTTCCACCCAAAGTGGTTGTCGTCATGACAGATCAAGGAAAACAGATACGATAAACAAGCCCAAATTGTGAACATCTTTTGTGTTGAAGGTTACGGACTCTGAGTGAGGCCAGTGAGGATCTAAGCAGGACCTTGTATCATAAACAATCACTTTGACTGCCACTCAGTCCGTTCACATCACAGATAACTTCTCTCCATAAAAAAAAGTATCCTTCCTCATTTATCTTCGTTGAGCACATAGTTCTCTGGTATCTGAAACGCTTTGAACGTTGGGTCTTGATTCATGACGTGTCCTCCCTCTGCCCCATAACTGGATGCCTCCCAATTACGTTCCTCTCTGTGTACACCCAATCGATCCAGTATTTTCGAGGTAGTAGACGGCATCACGGGTTGTAACAGGATCGTTGTGATACTACATCGCTCTCAGCCACACGCAGACGTAACACACGCACCGTATCGATTCCAACGTCAGGTAGACCACTGCATCCAATCGAGATCGAACTTGACTGTCTGCCTCTCCCTTCTTGATGGCCTTTGCTAGTTTCCACGGCTCGTTCTGTGTGAAATAACGATTACCGATGCGAATGCCCTCTATGGCGGCGTTCACCGCAGCCGGTAGATCTGCAGACTCGTACACCTTCAGACTCTGTTCTTCTTCACTCTCTCACCTCGTACAATTTTCCCACGCGCGATTTCAATTCCCTCAGGATCTCCACGATCTCTCCATCTTCCTCTCTGAAGCTCTTCTCTACATCCTCTCTCTTTGGATACATTCCACTCGGACAGATGGACGGAGAGGTCACCCTCCCCACTAGATTACCATAGTTATCCGCCAGTTCTCCCTTCAATTTGTGGTACAACCGATCCAGTGAAAAATCTCCGTCCTCGTGCAATCCTCCCTCGCACAGTAAGAAGAACCGAACTGCATCCTACAGATGTCTCAAACGTCTGATGGAAGATCGTGCTCACGAGTCCGAATGTATCGATGGCATCTCTCGGGGCGATGACGTTGCCCAGGCTCTTGGACATCTTTGTCTTGTTGACGAGCCAGTGTGCGTGGACCACCTGGATGAATGAATGACATGTAGATGAATGAGAACGGCCTCACCAGTCGCTTCGGTGGCTGAAGGCCCGCCGCCAATAGAAAAGCCGGCCAGTATACGGCGTGGAATCGTAAGATGTCCTTGCCTAATATCTGATAGTCTGCCGGCCAAGCTCGATCATATCCTTCTTCAGGGTAGCCTATGGATGTGTCAGCGTCTGGGTCGATTTCGTTTTGAATTCATCTCACCCGTGGACGTGAGGTAGATGTTCAAGGCATCGAGCCACACGTAGATCGTCTGGGAAGGGTCGTCGGGTACCTGTCATCTCAATTACGTACGTACGATACGCATCGTCCCACCTGTAAGCCCCAGGCAGTTCGCGATCTGGCTCTGGATACGGAGAGGTCGTCCATGTCTTCTAGATATCTCCTCACTTCGTTTGATCGAATGGAAGGTGTGATCCAATCTGTGTCGATGATGAGATGAAGTGAGTGATGAAAAGCTCACCAGGATTTTGATCCATGTACTCTGTGATGGTGTCTTTGAATTTGGAGAGTCTGAATCGATAGTTCTCTTCGGTGACCTGTCGTATATGTTAGACGATGATCGTGATGTTTCGATCGGGAGAAGGTGATGATGAAGTTCGGATCGTTTGAACTCACCCATTCCACGCGATGTCCACTCTCGGTCGATATTCTGTATTTGTTTCCTTTTCCATCGTCCATCTGTTCCATCGTGAGGTTACACGGAAAACGAGTAGATGTTACCTCCTTCGTGTTGTGTTCCGGTAAGAAGGTTTCATCAGACACACAGTACCATCCTGATTCCTGTTCATCTCATGTCGAGATGAGTCGATTCACCTTCGTGTTTGTCCATGTAGATGTATCCATTCTCCTTCAGTTTCTTCCACATCTATCTCGTTCAGTCAGGACGAGATTGGAAGATGATGAAGATGATTTCATCACGTGCTCGACTGTCTTACGGTGTTCTGGGCTCGTAGTTCGCATGAACTTGTCGAAAGAGATGTCTGCCGATTTAGCTGCCTGGAGGAACTCAGCTGAGAACTTATCACAGAGATCTTGTGTCGATGCAAAGTTGGCCTTTTCTGCGGCTTGTTGCACCTGATCGTCACGTTAACATGAGCGACTTTACATCAAGTGAGTAGAGACGTAGTACCTTCAGACCATGTTCATCTGTGCCCGTCATAAAGAGAGTCTCTCTTCCATTTAACCGATGGAACCTCGCGATAGAATCGGCTAATGTCGTGGAGTAGAGATGTCCGATGTGAGGAGAAGAATTGACGTAGAAGATGGGTGTTGTGATCAGGACCTTCTTATTCGAAGTGGTCGAGACGAATCGACATAGAGAACGAAAAGATCTCAGCGGTTCTCTTCTCCATCCGAGATGATACGAAGAAATCAATCGTTGCATCGTGATATGTGATTGTGACGCGTTGTCAGATCTCGTTGTTTCTCATCCATCATCACGAAAATAAAACTCATCCTCCATACATTTTCAGTCCTTTATCAACTTGCACGTGCGATCGTAAGCCAACCTCATGAAGAAGTTCATGTTGGCCACCAGGCCGGTCGGTCCTTGCACCGCATCTAATCTCCTCAACAGTTTCGCCGTGGCGATCCTGATGGACTCCACCGGATGAAACAAGCCAACGATGAAAGGATTCAAACCTCCAGACTGCTCCGGGAAACAAGACAGAAACTAAAGACGTCAACACGGCATGGAACATGATGGTCGCCGTCACCTCTTCCAGTTGTTCTTCGTCTTTGACTCCAGTGAGGAAGGCTTGACAGACTCTGGCCGTCTCTTGGTCGTCCATGTTCTTTCTGATGCGCATCCTCCTTGTCATGCGGAAGACCATGGGATCTCGAATGGCATTGTTCTGTTCTCTCACCGCTTTATCCTGCCTCTACGTCACTCTCGATCCATCTCGCGATGAACAAGATCATCACGATGATGGTTCCGATGAAGTCTCACCAGTACATACGAATCATAAGTCATCGTCCTCTTCCACGCCTCTAAACGTGACTTGTTCGCCTCCAGCTCGTCCTTCTTCGCGATATCGTCTACAAATTCTTCTTCATCGAAAGCCATGTCCAGTATGTGCTGCGTGTACTCGCTGAAGAGATTCTGCACCATGGTATCTCCCAAGTGGGAAGACACGCTGTTGTTCACCTGCACCAACGTCGGCGTCTACAACGTTGTAGATGACGATCTCACCATGGACATGAACTTTTCGTCGTAAGCGACGTAGCGCTCGGCCGGTGCGTTGGCCAAGGCAGGAGAGAGTGTGACCTTTCCGGTGGTGATGTTGCATAAGATGTCCCACCACTCCGTGTGCGTCTCAAACATTGGGTTCATCACTCCTGCGATGTATCCTGGTCTGATCGAGTCAAGGAACATGATGATGATGATGATGATGATGAGAAGGAGGATACACGGAGAGGAAGTCGAGGTACGTGAGATTGGTGTAAGGAAAAGCTCTGGATAAGAATCAGTTGTGCTGATCGAGTCGTGATGACGAGTTGGATCATGATCACGATGAGATCGCGATGACGATGATCTTTCAAGATGGAGAATCATCACCTCTTGATGAGACCTCTCAGAGGAGGACAGACCATGGAGCACGCGCTCAGAACATACTCACACACGTCAGAGGCACTGATATCGAAGCCAGTGAACAAGACCCTCTTCTGAGTCAAGAGAGCGTTGTAGATGATCATGATCTGCCCGCCGAATTTCTTGATGAGAGGGATGAGTGTGTGCCTTCCTACTTCGTCTGCAAAGGTGTAGGTCGGAATTTTAACGGGTAATTTGATGTTGTAGTGCAGAGAAGTCGTATATTCTAATCTCTTCTGTGGCTGCGAGTGATGAGAAAAGTCTAAGACGGTGACTTCACCTGTGCCGAAGTTCTCATCATCTGCTTCTTTCGGTCCGAATGATGTGGCATCTGAGACAGATCGATCTTATTCAACGCGTTGTAGTATTCCTCCAGCGTGGCTGCCGTGGGCGTGGCAAAGAAATTCTGCAAAGCGAGAACGATACTGGGCTACATTCTCGTTCAGATCTCGATTCGATCGTAACATCTCACTTTGAACGCGTCGATGAATTGATATTGTGTACAGATGGCCATGGCTTTCACTTGGGCTCCTGATGATCACGCGTCACTTCCATGATGCAACGAGCGAATTCACCTCGTTTGAAGGAGTTATCTTTCTGGTTGATGACGAGGTTCAGACAGTACAGAAAGTGTCTGTTGCCCGCCTGCGTTTCCACTGAATTTTCTCCAGATTGGTCCAACGGCGTGCCCTCTTCTCGTTCAGCTTCGAATGCTCTCCGTCTCACCTTCCGTGTTGCCGAGCAACTGCTTCAACTGCTTCTTGAAGATGTCCTCTTGTTCTTTGCCGGAGAATCTGAATCCGATGGCTTTATCGTCCTCGGACAACACGCAGAGGAAGGAAGGCTCCAGCTGTCGAACTTCGAAAGCTGCATGTCGTGCCCTGATGGAACATGAGGTGATGAGGTGATGGGATAGAGAGTGGACTCACAAGAAGAGGACGTTGTTGCCATCTTTCGATGCGACGCGGATGCCGACACCGCTGGATGCGCCCGTGCTGTCGGGGTATACAAAGTGCAAGAAGTATTTCTCGTTGCCGATGAGCTCCCAATCTGTGTCACGTCGTTAAGAGGACGGACGAATGGGAGACATCAGATGATGGAATCAGTTGAGGATGGGACTTACCTGGCATTCCGTCTTTGTATTGATACACGTATACTTCTATATCACGGCTGTCAACATATCAGATGATGGGTCTCAACAAGAAACAAATCCTCACTGTTTTGTGTCTTTTCGCTACAAGGATATCAGCTAATAAGTTCATTTTTGTTCATATCATATCACCTTTGTCGTTGCTTTTCTTGGCTTTGTATCGGTCGTAGATCCTCTACCCAACAAAAACACTGTCCAGTCTTCGTCTCTCTTGTGGACTCCATCGGGTAACATCAACTCGGCCAACAATCTTTGCATGTTAACGATGACGGTTCGATATATTCTCACTGTGTGTCTTCTCCTGTTGCCTCTGGATATTGAAAGGTGATAGTACTTCCCTTGTCGATATCAAATTCGGCCACCAGGATGTAGGAAACGATCTTGGATGGCAGTGGAGGAGAGATGACAAGAGAAGGTGGGAAAGACACCGAAGCTCTCGCGCTGCTGGGCTCCATCTCTGTGACCGCGGATGAGCCTCACCGAAAATCTGGTCTCGTTGTAATTTGAGTGAGTTCATTGCGGCTGAAAAGGTGGACAGCGTTCATCCTTCTCTCGTGTTGTTCACGGTGTCGATATGCATGGCGAAGGTGCAGAGATTGTGTGATGAAATATTCCACCGTCGATCAAGGGTGACGGCTCTCGTTGGTTTCGGGTGAGCGGAGACATACACAAGGTAACAGTGATCGATAATTGGAGCTTCCTTTGGGAGATGACGAAGTTGGATTGTTTATTTCGCAGAGATTGTCAGCTTCATTCATCGTCACGTCCATCGTCTTCACCCTGTCGCACAGGAACCACAGTTACGACAGCCATACTCCGAGATCAACTGCTCTTCTCGAATTTAGCTCAAGGAGCTCGTCGGTCAGCCGGCCGAATGTAAATTTGACTGATGTGCACACCTCACCACCTTGAACTTCTGAGCGATAGTTGAGAACGGATCACATGCATTGAACTTCAACAGGCTGGGGCATCGACTTCTCATCATCAACAAGGGAGAAGTCACCCTCAAAGATTCGGGCTTTCAAAGAAGTGTGCAGAGGTCATCAATACAGTCTATAGAACGAGGTCTCTGTGTTAGACCCCGAAGTAACCAACCCATTCAATGAAGTTGGTCACGTGACCCCGAAGCGGTTGTCCGGAAGTTGCGATATCCACTAAAACCCATCGGCAACAATGACTGTGAATAGAGAGGAGATCCTTCACGAGGAGATGAATAGGATAGCTAAGAATGACGAGGTTCAGTTGTCTCTCAGTCAAGAGGTGGGATGTGGTATCATTCCGTCCTGAATGATTTCAGTTGTATCTGAAGAGGTTATTGATGAAATATGCACTGGACAAAGAAGCGATGGCTCTCGCTCTGAGTCGATCTCTTCCGGCATTCATGAAAGAAAATGTGATCCACGGTTACTCGTACCAAGCCATCCTGAACTTTCCATTCTTTGCAGGAAACAGTCAGGTGATCGTTCACAGATCTGTCGATCACCTCTAAACGAGCATGATCAGGTTGGTCACGATCTGGAAGATTTCTTCCTTCGCTATCCTACCATCAAATCAGCCATGAAAAAGGCTCGTAAGAAGATGAAAACATCCGAACCAAAGAACAATCTCGGCTCACTGTTGGTCGAGATGTCCCTACTCACTCCAAAGGAACAAGAACGTCTCTCTAGACCGAAAGAAGGTGAGATCATCTTCACGTCGTCATCCATCGTGACAGTGTGACGCAGTGTCTAATTCGGATGACTTCATCAGCTCTAGGAGACGTCTCCTCTTCTCCCTCGATCAGGTTTGCTTCGATCATGTCATCGTCGTGACGTTTCCAGATCTTTCGGGATTTCATCGACATGGGATCATCTAAGCCATTCATGCCTCAAGTTTGGAACGCCACGCGAGTCGAAGAATTACCACCGAAATACAGAGACGCCATCGATCAATTCGGTAAGACGATCTACCCGGTCATCGCCAGGAACATGATGAGAGTGAGTCGTCCGTAAAGACATCGTCATCACTCATCATCATCAGCCGGAAAACTGTTCGAAATCAGAACAATCGTACAACTCTTTTCCGAGAAAGTGAGTCGATCTGATTTAACCGTTAAATCAGGTGACCTGACTCACGAGCCTTTCAGATCTTTGAAAGCACTCCTCTACTTTACGAATCCAATGAAAGTATTCAGCGGACTCATCGATCTGTTCCTGGCCCGCCCGTTCGGCGCGAAGAATCTAGTCCAGCACATGTTTGAGAATTCTTTCCAGAAGTCAAAGACTGACGCTCTCGTTCATCAATTGAAGAAGAACATGGACAAGGAAGTGAAAAGAAAGGTGAGGGATTTGGTTTGAAGGAGAGACGATTTTGACGAGAGGAAAGATAGAGACGTGGAGCAAGACGGTATACACACCGGTCCCCGCCTTTGTTGCCCTTCAGACGAAAGAAGGAACGAAAGAGAAGGTGGCCGTATCAGAAGAGCAGTTGTCTGATGTGGAGAGACTGAGAGAGAGCGTGACCAAGGTGGACCAGATGAAGTGATTGGAGCTGATGTCATCAGGTTCTGGCTGATCCTGCGGTTGAGCCCGTCGTGGATTGTGATCGATTCGATGAAGATGAAATCAAGAATATCTATCAGCTCATCCATCTGCACATGAGAAAGAGAGACAAGGATGTGAGCGTCATCATGATCTCACGTGCATCGTCGATGTGCTGAATTGAATCAGGAATTTATCGATTTGATTGGACAAGAAGATTTTATTCAGATCGCTCGAAATGTCATGAAGGCCATATTAGACCCTCTCTGTGAGAGAACAAACTTTCATTCTATGTTGTATTGACGGATGGATTCAGCCAAGATCTACGACAAGATCGACATGTATCGATTTTTAGAATCAGCGTTTGATACTTGGAAATCACTCATCGATGTGGGTAAGAATGAAGAAGGGCTGAGGTGACCATCATTTCCGTTCATCGTGATCGCTGACGACGACACAGCAAAGAAGAACAAGCCCTCTCCTTTCACTCTGTTCTGAAGAAATTTGAGGGAGATCTCTTCCGGTTGATACAAGAAGTGAGAGAGTTGGTGTTTCTCAGAGAGCTAATCGAAAAGCAGATCATCATCGCATCACCCGATCTGGTTGACGATCTTGCCATGTGGGCTGCGAGAGCTGCACATGCAGGTCATCCCATAACATTGGACGTGGCCCAGATGCTCTCTACTTTACCTCCCTCCGAAAGACAGCAGATCAAGACAGAGGTGAAGCATGATGCATCACCGAGAGGTCACCTCTAAAGAGATGAAGGTGGACGAGTGGATCGAATTCAAGAAAGTCCAACACGACAGAAGAGCTGACGTGAGGAACTGGGGATCTGACGAAGAGAAAGAGAAGACACCACAACAGAAGCACATGAGCGGAGGCATGTTGGATCGGTTCGTGTCCTTCATCACGCCTCTATTCCAGAAACTTCCATTCATGTGAAGACCAGAGAATGTAAATGATAAAGAGAAAAGCGGGCGGAGAACGCACAAAGCATGAAGTACACCAATAGATGGAATTCATCTGCCAGATGCAGAGACGTGCTTTAGTGTAACATTAATTGGCCCCTTATATACTCTTTATATGATTTGAACGTCTGATCACTCATCGATTGGTGGTATTCCGTCGCCCATGGCTGACATTGTGGAGCCGACACAGTTTGAAAATGAACCAGCTCACAATCCGCACTCGCATCAACCTCCACCCACTCACGACTATCCACACATCCTCTACACACAAAGACACCCCAGACTCTCAACTTTTATTGTTTCCGTCCTTCTTCTTGGTCGATGCAAAGAAAGGATCGTTGAGCAGATTCGACAGAGAGCTCAACCCTTTCGGCGTGGCAGACGGAGACACGGCCTCCTTCTCTTGTCCTCTGGCCGGCGTCGTCGGTGCTGATAGACTCTGTCTCATCATCATCGGCTGCCCGGTCGTCGTCTGTCCACTCGGTGTCGATGTGTTGACCCCCTGTGGTGTCGCCCAGCCACTCATCACTTGCCATGAGTGGCTGATGGGGTTCATCAGACGCTGGACGGGTGAGAAGAAAGAGTTGGGCTGGGCGGGGCCGTTTGGTGCGTTGTAGTCCTGAGGCGATCGGAATTGGTTGGGTTGATTTCCCATTGGAGAGAAGAAAGAGTTGACGCTGCCGCCTTTCATCTGCGACTGCGCCACGCCGGGGGCGTAAGGAGGGCTGGTGTAGGTACGGTTTGGCTGGTTGTAGATGGGGCTGACGGACGGCTTCATGACTTCATCGGTGGAGGTGTCATGCGATGATGGAGAGAGCATGTCATCGATGGAGGTGTTTGGATCTCTCTGCGGAGTGCTCTCGTAGATGGTACCCGTCGGGGATATCGGAGTCTCCGAGGAAGCTCCGACAAACGATACGTCGTCCCAGTCGAAGGAGGGTTTCGGAATCTCCGAGGAGTTTGCGATCGGTTCTTCCACTATTTGCGAGTCCCTCCTCTGCAGGGTGGCCGGCAGCCTGCGGGCTATTTTTGGACTCGTGCTGGTGAATTGGTCGACTACATCAAAGTCAATCAGCCTAGCCTCGTTGAACGACTGCCCAAGCTGCGTGCTCGACTCCGTCTTCGTGACTTTCTCTTTCCCGCCCGATTTGTCCATGGACTCTCTGCCAGACGAAGCTTCCAACTCGCTGACGATCTTGTCCATGTTGTCAAAGACGAGGGGCTTGGGTGTCGTGTAGACGTAACGTTTGAGGGAGGAATACGTTTCCTTTGCCTTCTCTGCGGCAGAATAAGTGAACGTGGCCGCCTTGTCTTTCCCGTAGTTGTAGTAAGCTTGCGTGTCGCCTCCTCTGTAGTGACTTTAATTTGTGATGGAGAATCAATCTTCTCTCTTCACCTTCGGGGGGATTCGTCGGGGAGGGTGAAGAGGTTCTTTGCATTGGGATTTGCGTGCACTTCTTCGCATCTTGCGATGAAACGTTCGAACATTTGTGTCGCAGAGATAGCGAATAAAAACTGTCACCATCAGCATCATCGTGATCATCATCATCATCGTAGGTACACACCTTTCGTATGGCCTTGGGTTGAGATCTGAAGAATTCTTCCTTGTTCAGTGACATGATTGTCTTCCCCGTCGTATCCTTCTCCTTGAAGTGCACGTGCTGATTGTAGTTTCCAAAAATCTGAAAATACCAATTCCGAAAAGCAGAAGCGATGCTCAAGTTATCGTACGTGTCCGATTCTGTTTTCCATCAATCTACAACGTTGTAGTGCATCATCCTCACTCCTTCCGTTAGCGGCGACACCATCTAACGCGATGCGTAATCGATTGTAAGGGTCGGGAAATGGAACATAAGTCCCTTCATCTAAGCTCTCAGATAGAGGATAGTTGATGTGGTTCGAGTCTAAGTCCACCCAGACGACATCGGTGATAGGTAGCTTTTTGAGCAGACGATAAGAAGATTGATGTACACCTATGAGATAAGGTACGGGGGCCATGCAGTAGTCCAGTAGGACCCGGGGTAGTACGGGGATATAAATAGACTGTACGGCTCAGTGGAAAATCGAGTGAAAACTCTGACCTGCCAGTTGAAGGGAGGCATGAGGAGGGAGACGCAGGCGTGAGCGCAGCTGCTGACTTTCGTCAAGTCTTTTGAATAGAGGATGATGTGTTGCTCTTCGAATATAGCTTGTAACAGGTGGATGATGTTCGCCACACTGAGACTGTCGAACAGGGCGTTGAACGACACCTGCCGATCGTCAGTTTGAAATTCGAATCGCGAAGGTGGGCGGGAAAACTCACGTCGGCGGCGTATTTAGAGGATGGTCTGACGAAATCGTATTCCATGGGAAGGACAGAGTGGGGGGTGCATGCGTTGTCGATGCGAACCGAGAAGAATTCGTTTTCTCTGGGGATGGGCGTCAAGAGAAGGGCCGTGATGAGATCCTTGACACTCTCTAATCCCACGAGATATCTCTCTTCGATGATCTCTAACAGTTTGTAATGGAAGTTGAACCACGGATACTTTGTCAAGATGCAGATGCATTCGGGGTTGCGGGTCTCCTCTTCGAGAGCTAGACTGGCGATGGAAGATGAAGAGGCGCTGATTCCGATCTTCTTGTTGCCCATATCGGCCAGGCTGGAGGGGGCTGAGACGTTACGCCTCAATTTATTTCGACTGAATCCGGCAGCCACGCGACGACAGAACTGAAGCGAGCGTGAGAGAGGTGATGTCAATGTGTTAACGAGAACGATTTCATGTGTGACGTTGAAATGGTGATTGGAGAAGAGACTCACACCGAATTGTCTCTCTCCATTTTCATCGGTGAAGACAAAGGTGAAATAAACTTCCCTTGATATCATATCAGTCGAAGAAACGATTGTCAGACGTGAAACGAAGGTGATTCGAGGTTGGGATTAACTCACCATGAGGATGCTACTGTGGACAGAGTAGAAGTGTCTTCTGGAAAACAGAAAATGGGGACTCGATTCTGCTTCGGGCCCAAATCAGGAAAGCAATGGATGATATATGGCTCCCAGCTATTAACTGGGGGTGGGACGATACTATTCACAATGGCCGGTGCATCTGATTTGTCTGGCCTCTGAATGCCGATCAGAAGAAATTGGTCGACGATGGGACTCCTTGTCCCCATGAAACGCGAGTGTGTTGATGTAGAATGCTTGAAGATGAGCGTTGTGCGGTGATGTTGGAAACCCACGTGTCAGAAATTCAGAAGATAAGTGTGTAACAGATTCCCGCCAATATGACATTTTCAATTCGCAACGATCAAGCAGTCCAACAACATCCGCTCACCCCATCTTATACAGGAGACCATGAGTTCGAGAAAGAGAACTACGCGCAGTGGATCGAAGAAGAAGGGTGAATGAGAATGGTTAATCATTTGGACTCACAATAGATAGCGGCTCGTCTTCCATTGGAAGATGTATCGAACGTCGATGAATCGTTGGAATTATGTGACGGATTGAACAAGTTATCCGTCAAAGATAAACGTGAGAGACCATCATCTTATTTCTTCTGACCACTCAACAGCACAAAAGAAGGTCAACTTTGGTGGAGATAGAGAGGCCGTGTATGATAGGGAGGAAGCCCCCGTGTGGGTTGGTATCGGTTCCACAATGAACTCGAAGAAGAAGCAGATCGTCTCAGAGGACAAGCCTGGTTCCGAAGTCATCGTGGCCGAGGAAGAAGAAGTCATCCAAGAATTTAGCATCCACAAACTCGATCAGGAGGTCAGTCAAACATGGGACACAAAGCTTCTCAGCGTCACCGAACTGAAGAGGTGATCGATCGCGACGAACACCCACCGTCCTCTAAATGACATCATCAGTGAGCTGCTCGAACGTCGCGCCAGCACTTCTGGAACGAAAGAAGAACTCCGAATCCGCCTGGACCGACTTCTCATCAAGGAAGGTCTGGCCGCCTCCCCCGGCACCCTTGCAACATGTTCGAAAAAGAAGAAGGCCATCAAGGTGGACACCATCCTGCAAGACCTCCGCGAGAGCATCGAGAACTGCCCCGACATCCACTTTCTCATGCCCACGAACCCACCCCCATCCGATCGAGTCATCCGCTCATACGGTAGAAAATCCACCGTCGCCTGAGGAAGACGACAGGAACAAAAGACATAGTAAAACAACTCTTTATTACTCGTTGATCTTCGCCTGTATGGCCTTGTGAATGTGAACTAGAAAGTCCACGTGGTTGGGTGAGTCGTTGATCTTGTCTTCAAATAAGAGTTGGTAAAAGTTGTATTCGTCTTCGTCTGCTGGCTGCTGCCCGGGTCTCGATTTGACAATGTGGAGGGAAGGGAAGAAGGCTCGCTGCTGGCGGATCGTGTTGAGGAGGTTGTTCACCTTGATGCTCTCCTCGTTGTCAAAGGTTCCGACGGATAACTGGGTGAGCGTGAGCATCTTATAGACATCACGATCATGATGGTGTCGATGTGACGATCACATCGCATGGACGTTTGCATGATGAAGAGACGGTCACCTCTTTCGTATCGATCTGATCGACGTTCGCGTGCACACCAAAGACGTTGTTCATGAAGGCGGGCTGTACTTCTCTTCCCAGGTAGACGTACATGTGCAATCCATCTTCTAAGAGGTAGGCACCGTCTCTGGACAGAGACTCTGCCTTGAGAGGTAAGAGGGGAGGCATCAGAGTGTAACCCTGCTCGTCCACTCCTCCGCACTGAAATTTCCGTCAGAATTCGATGAGATTTCGCGTAGAACTGACCTCTGGAGGCATGTTGTGGAGGGCGTACAGTCTGGGGTAGACCAAGACGGAATTGAGCGTAGGGTTTAGAATGCCGCGGAACAACGTCAAGTAGAAGGACCTCATGTCGATGTTGTTCTATCCTCGAATCAGAACCATCCGAATCAACAATAAAAGGAAATAAAAGAAACGAAAGAATAAAACAAAATAAAATGACATTTCACCTCGTTGGGCTTGATCGGCACGCTCTTGATGAATGACAAGACCATCACGGGCAGTAACTTTAGAGCTTCTGGCAGGATCAACTGTCCCAACTGCGACGTCGAGCAGCAGTGCTTTCGGTACATAGCCAGGGGCAATACAGTCTTCTCCACGAGTGTATCTCTGATCTGTCTCATCGACGTCGATGTGGCCTGATGAAGGGAAGTCTTGCACAGGTAGGACAGCACAGCATCTACATCTGCACCACGGTAGATGTTGTTCATGCTGTTCGAACATTGGAGCGTGATGTTGTGGACGCGGATTCTCCTCTCGCCGTTCGAGTTGGTGTAAAGGAGGGCGGCCTGGATGAATGGCTCCGATTTCTCCGGTATTTTTCCGTCGTACTGGAATTCGACGAGGACGGACTTGTCGCTGTCGATACCGGCGAATCTCAACTCATCACCGTTGATGACCGTGAAATTTCCGATGAAATTCACGGCGGTAAACCCTAAACCCGTCATCAAGGTTGTACGCCCTCGATCTCACCTTCGGACGTTCTCACTCGCATGACGCCATCGTAACCGTATTCTCTCGTCAAATTTCTCGTCAGATCCTGGTAGAAGCGAGTCAAATCCTTCGCATAGTTGAACTTGTGGTACATGTAAACTTGGCCTCCCGTGCTGCTGCTCAGTGTGCCTGACAGCGTCAGAACAAGACTTGTCGTAGACGACTCACTCATCGTGGATACGTCCAAATAGTTGGTTGGGAACAAGAAGATGTCCACTGAAACGGAAGCTTCTACGCACTGCTGGGCCAGCTGTGTGTAATAAGGATCTTGCGGTTGGTAGAGGGCCTTCTCCTTGTCCGTGTTGAGTAACTTGACGTCGTTTCTCTTCTGCAGTTTTCCAGGTCCAACCGTTGGAATGCAACTTTGAAAGACTAACATGCGACCACCCACTGGTTTCTGTTGTATCATCAGAATTTCAAGTTGAAATCTCGAGTTGAAATTTCGAGGAAAACTCACGAGGGCTTGCAGACCCGCCTGAACGGCAGCGGCGAAGGCGGCCTCGGTGATTTTGGTGTTCTGGAACATTCCGGGAAGTTTCTGCAGCAGACCGTCTATGATATCCTTGCTGTCTTTGTACTGAACAAAGGCCACCTCGGGAGCCAGGGGGAGAAAGACATCATGGATATCGGGTACGACGAGCATGTGAGCTTGCTGATGAGAGCGCTAATCGAGTCATCATGATGATCGCGATGACAATGTGCATGATGATCGTGTTTCAATGATGACGTTTGTCGACGATCATGAGTGACCAGATCCAGAAGATGAAGTATTTGATCGTGATGCATCATCCATCACGATCGATCATGGACTCACGTTCAGATTGTAAAATTGGATCGTCGTGTCGAACGTGATGAATCCCACGCGAACGTTCGGTGCCATCGCATCCGAGTTCAAGATGGTGCTGATGCTGTTGATCGCCGCGTGCAATTGTCCCGAAACGAGAGCGTTGTACGACACGTCCAGTGCAAATAGGATGAGTGGAGGGGACAGTGGTCGCGTGATGCTGCTGCCCTTGGCGACGAATTCAACCGATCCCTTTGACAGCTCCGGCCTCAAGAGTGTGTCAGTTCTCCTGCCCATACCATCCAGAGGGCAGAAGTATTCGGGTGGAACTGAAAAGATTAAATCGAACGAAAAGTGATCGAAAAAGTCATGGTGCTCACCATCGTTGACGAAACTACAGATCTTGCAGCAGTAAGCCTTTCCAGATTTAACCCATTGAACGAAAGGGTTGATGTACGTGCCGCAGCGACCACATCGTAAGGGTCCATCTTCAAAGTCCACCGTGGACAGTTGCACCTGATGCGGCGTCACGATCACCTTCTGCATCATCGAGTCACCTCTCCGGGCTGGAGCTGAGCGAGGGGCTGGATAGACGCGGCGAATGGGATGCCGGATGACTGCATGATGTCTTTCGATGTGGGGAGGGAGTAGCATGTCATTCTCATGAAACGAGGGCTGCAGTTGCCGACATCGTTCGTGATCTGATGGGCGTCAGGTGATGATGTGGAGTTGGACTCACCCATTGACACGTGGCTGGTGGAGGAGTGTTGCCATCGTTGGTGGTGGCATATTTGTAGATGGTCTTGTTATCCACACCGGTTACGGATGGCATCTGTGATGGATGGATGCGAGAGCCTTGTCTACCTCGATTGGCGGGATCGTTGTTCATGTTTTGTTGTGAAGTGTTGAGAGGTGGAGAACTGTGTTGACGGTTTGGATCGACTGGGTAGCCTTGGGCATAAGAACCTCCTGTTCATATTCAGATTTCAATGTGGTAAATCACATGAGAGATTCGTTTAATGATGAAACGACACTGAGAAACAGATGATCTCCGTAAAGATCGTCGCCGACAGAGAAAAATCGATTGAGAGAGTCGATGGAACGAAAATCATCGACTGACCAGAGGGTGGAGGAACAGGTTGAGTCTGCATGGGATACTGCGCCGGTACTTGCGGTAGAGATTCGCCCAGAGGAGTCATGTTAAAGGGACTCTGTGTCGCCGCGGCCTGATGTCCATATGTATTCGGTGGTGCGATGACGGGAGCTTGAGTTGGAAAAGGAATGTTGGGAGGAGGTCCAGACTGATACGCAGGATTCTCGTAAGCGGGTTGAGGATATGCCCTTGGTGGCATGATTTCTTTTCACTCGTACCTGATGTTGACCCTCAGAATACGAATACGTCACGAACGAGAAGATCGATTGGTTCTCACAATGCAAGAGTAGGTGAGAGATGAAGGAAGGGAATTTGCTGACACGATAGAGCTACGATATCATATTGCGTTGTAGATAACAATTTTGTAAACGTGGTCGGAGCGATCATGATGTTGGGACAGCAGGTGCATTCTAGGGGCAAGACGGACGATCACATTCGTATCACTCTGTTGGACAGTGATATCGAAGACAGAAAACCTGCACCTCCTGCCATCCAATTGTATCTTAATCAAATCAAATCGATTCCTCTGTCACAGATATTCCAGAACGTACAAACAAACCTGTCCACATTATCGAATGACGATGTTCGAAAGAGTGAGTGATGTGACTTGGTATCCAAAAAACAGTGGAGTGACTGGTCAACAGTTTCCATCTACGCCTGCGTCTTCGGGCTATTTATTCTCCTCATGATATTGCTTCGATCCTCTCCGAATCGTTTCACCGATTGTCCAAATGTAGTCAACTTCCGATCGGTCGACAGAGAAGTCGCGAAGGTGAGTCAGTCATCGTCGGACATCATCTCTGAAGTGTCGTGTCCTCAGGAGATCGAATTTTGGAACGCTGAAGCGCAGAAATGGAAGAGCATCTATCATGAGAGGAAGACACAATGAGAGCACAGGCATGAGTCACATGTACAGAACTGGCTCAAGCATGAATGAATCTGATGTATAGGTGTCCATCTGATCTGATCGTTATCAATCTCTGTTGGTCTTTGCACAATTACAATCACAGATATTGTCAAGATACAGCTCATTTCTGGGTGCTATCACAGAGTGAAAGAGCTCGCCTATGGTTTATAGAACAATGTCTCAGTGGTTGCACTGCCATCATCAGAATCGTTTGCACAATCAGACACTCTCGTTCATCGTCTCCCGACAACGTTTTGTTTGAGATGATCTATACAGCCAATGTAGAAGATCTATGTTATAAAACCGACTTCAACATCATGACGACCATCACATCATCTTTTTATTGTCCTTCCACTTTGCTCACGAAATGTGCATTGTCCTCTTCCTTCTTGACTTCATCAAACTTTGGCCTCGGGATCTCAAACATGTCTCCTAATCTCGAGTAGCTGATTCCGCCCAACCTACCAACAGGACGAATGACCTGAGCCATCTTCAATGATGATCACGATGAGAGGGCACTCACGTTGGGGTCTAAGAGGTTCATCTCATCGTTGACGGCGTCTTTTCTGGCCCAAAATCGGACGCCCTCTAAGATGGCCATGACACCAGTCTTCTCTCCTTTTTTGACTCGGCTCTCAAACTCTTTCGTATCGTAGAGTTTACATTCGACAGAGAAGACGGCCTTTCATGAGTCAGATGTGCAACAAGGAGGTGAAGTGATGATGGAAGCCACAACGTAGATGAACGTGAGATCACATACCTCTTTGACTCTGGATGCCTTGATGATGGAACACGGTGCGGGGTGAAGTCCAGCTATGGCCCATTCGGATGTTCCATACGGTGCATCGATGGAAGTGGAATTAGCAGCCTCAACGAAATGCTCAGAGATAATGTTGACGCAGCACTCTTGCGTGTCACGCAGGTTGACGAGTGTGTCCTTCGCTTGGTGCCAGCCACCAGAAAAACCGACAACGAACATTGGAGGGTCGTGATTAACCATGTTGAAGTAGCTGAAGGGTGCCAGATTCGTGGAGGAACCTATAGACGATGAGTGCCTGAGAGGGAGAAGGACTCATTCGATTTGACATCACCATCTTTAGAGCGAGTGCTTATGAAACCAACGGGGCGAGGAATGATGGCAGAGATGAGGAGTTTGTAGTTTGATACGGGTGGACGTCCTTCTGCGTCAGGATTGATCTCCACGTGCTCATATGTAAGACTGTCGTCTTTGTCATTTCCTCCCTGTCCGATCTTCCACGAAGGATCTTTTGTTTGAGTTGTCATTCTGGCAGAATGGTCATCTCTCCATTGAGGGCGTGAGGCTTCCACCTTCTTGAAGTCAGGATGAGGGTTTCGCTTCACGTGCGATTCTGCATCGTATTTCGGTTCTTCTTGTCCCATGTCTTTGCGGTTATGAGCTGGACGCGATCGGATCACGTGACGATGACGTGAGCAGATCGGAAAATTCACCCAAACAGATCATGTTCGATCCTCCCATACGATACCGCGATGGAAGACACACATTGTCTTTATACATTCATTTCGACTTCTTGTCCGTTAGACTTTGACGAGTTGCCTCCTGTCGATGATTTGCCCGCCCGCGATACCATGGAGTGGATGAGCTTGGGGTTGAACCACCTGTGCCATTCCCAAATAGGGATGAAGATATTGGCAGCACAGAAGCCACTGACCCACTCGAGAGAGTAAGTTCCAATCAGCGCCTGTCCATGTCTCAGTCGATGAGGTGGAGGACGTGCGACTCACGTGGAATGCTCTGATGTCTTGAAAAGGATTGACGATGATGTATAATCCGATGCACGATTTGATGAGCAGGGCTACGGCGAATAAGATCAACAGAGCCATTGTCTGAAGCATTCGATTAATTACAGAGTGAGAAGATGAGGTAGACTTACAGTGATGACTTTTCCTTTGAGAACGACAGGGATGATGCTCAACAGTCTCAGTCCATATAAGACGTATCCAAAGCTGAAGAGAATCCACGCTGCAGCGTAAAAGGAATAATAAAATAATAAATAGTTGGACCACACGGTCAAGGTCGTCGCTTTGAACCAGACGATCATCTGTAACATGTCAGATGATCGATCGAATATAATGTGTTCGTCTTACGGCTCCCATGAAGATAAGGATGGAAAGTATGGTGATGGCGACGTATGCGAATCTGAATTTCGTGGCGAAGTTAAGCTTCAAGAGGACATCCTCCATGGTGAGGTTACCTTCGTACCCAGGCTTGATCTTTCTCAGCATCTCCATTTTCTTCATCTTTCGGATCGATGAGTGGTACAGTTCGGCCCTGGAGAAGAGATCAGCACCTTACGGGACGCATGGTGTCACTCACCAGTGGAAGAGGAGAGAGGAGAAGAGAAGCAGTTGGAACGTCTCCTTGAAGAAGAACAAGAGGTAGTATCCCTCCATTGTCATCAGGTGAAACATGCCGACAAAGTCGATGCACTGCAGAAGCATCCCTATAGAAGATGAGATCCTCTCATTCATCTCCGACTCACAGATCGAGTAGCCGAGCGTGAGGCCCATGTTCCAGCGAGTGATCCACAGGGCTCCAACTTCGCGAGTTCCCATGGAGCACGCGTACTCCAGGATGTTACGATAGAGGGTGATGACTGTGAGAAAGCCAAAGAGGACTCCAACCGTGATTCGGATCTGGTTGATGGGCTTATCGCCAAAGATGGGAATGTCTCGTGCAGCTGAGTGAGTTAGCTCGAGAAGGAAGCGAAGAGATCTCACAGAAGATGCAGTTGGCGGCGGACATGTTCAAGCTGGCGGCGGTCACAGGGTCAGCTCCGAACCATCTGATCCCTCGTTAGACTCATTGTGCAAAGTCTTCTCACCCGTAGAAGCATCGACATGAGCCGTCGGACTGACACACTCCCTTGCCGTCGCAGCCAGGATTGGCCACATGGCAATCGCTCGAGATGGTGGGAGTTACAGAGGTCGGTGCCGGTGAAGATGACGTCGTTTCGTTAAAGCCAGCCACAAGACCGAATAGAATACAGAAGAGAAAGAGGGCGAGGAAGGGAGCCTGCATGTCTTGTCGAGGGAGGTAATAATGAATGTAGGGACGCAGTATCCTCTTTCGCAGTAAATTGTTGTCTGCCACAGACCCACCTAAGAGGAAAATCTAACCGACAGTTCCGCTGTCAGAGGTGATTCAGGTGGCGCACTGTGACAGATCACGCGGTCCGAACGTCTTCCAGGAAGTGGAAAATCATCCCCGAACATCATCATAGAGCAGACGAAAACTGCAGGGAGCGATATCGCAATACACGATACCCTTGCTTTCAACGTGCTCTGGATAACTCAACGAATGAGCGACTCACGATATATGCGACGGAAGCTTAATCCTCCCTTCTCCATGACCCAATATTCATTCTGAGAATATCTGATTATCAAGTCCCACGAGAAGTGACTTGTGTGGATATTTTACTGAGAGGGTTCGTCGTGAAGGGGCATTTCAGTTGTTCCGAGCCTTCCCTGTCCCTAGGTGTGATGGATTGAATGAATGAGATCTCTGATAGTGTGTGGTCTCACCTGGGACTGGCTTATTATGCACATAAAAGGGTTCGTACGATAAACATTCTACAAGAGGATCGGATCTCCAACGACTCTCTTCAAAGCCGTCATCATCGCTCTTCAGCACACTCTCATCCAAGTCAGACTTGGACCGACTGGATCCCAACAAGTGCAGCGGGAGCTGTGAGAGCGCTTGGCTACGAGAACCTGGGGGGAACTTCTAATTAACGTTCTCCGTTGAGGATCTATATATTAAATAATACTGAGTTGGCATCGACCAGATGTTGTCGAGCTCGTGAGAAGAGGTGTGGCGAGAGAATTTGTAGTATGTATGCTACCTTGACGAGCTCTATTAATGCCATATAGTTGTTGTTCTAGACAGAAGAGATAGAGGATGGAGTACCATGAATGATATATTTTAAATTGGTTCCAATTTATTACTGGTAACGTAGATTTTCTAGATCGAAGTTTCTCCGAAATAATTTGTGCCTGTCCACTAGCAGATTGTGCCAATCGTGTTTCACAGACAGATACTCACTTTTTTAGACAGGGACATTCATCCAGGAATGGAGCGGCTGATGAAGGAAATTCCCCGAAGCTAAAGGAGAGAGATCCTCTGTCTGTTAGGAACAAATCACCGAAGAAGTTATCGAACCTCTTGGCCATGTACGGACTCTACAAGAGGAACAGATCACCGACGACCCTCTTCAGAGCCGTCATCATAGCCCTTCGCCTCTGCCTTGTTGAGTCTGACTTGGACCAACTGGAGCCCGTGGGCGAAAAAGTCGAGATGGAATCGGTGGAACATCTGCGGCAACTCACTCGAAGGATTCAGAGGAGCGTGAGGATCATCGGCTTCAAGAGAGTTAGAGGACCTCCTTCCGAGTGGTCGTTGACCTGGTACGAATATGAGATGGAGGCACCAGCTCATCCACCTCTCTATTTGGTACAAGAGGGAACTGGTTACGTTCCTCTACAGTGGAAGGAAGTCAAGGATGGAGTCACGGTGGGAGCGAAGACGTATAACCCCGTCGAACTGTACACAAACGGTGAAATCATCCTCCACTCACATCAACCTGATCTCATCTCACAAAATCACATCTTCACATCTCTTGTCCCACGAATGACGAGTCAATATACGCTGCTTGTCTCAGACACGAGAGAGCGAGGTGAACGAGACACCTCAGAAGGAGATTAATCGAATTCAGGAGGAAGAGGCTCTCGACACAGCGGGAGGAGACCTCCTGCCCTCGGCGGAAGATTTGAAATGTGAAACGGACCAGGCAGTGATCCAGCTGTGGATTCAACAGTTCATCGACGTGATCAAGGAAGGTGCAAGAGAGGCGAAAGAAGGTCAAAGAACCACGCGATGAAGCGCCTGCAAGAGGCAAAGATTCTGTGTGAAAAGCAGAAGGTGGAGAGAGATGGAGAGGAGAGATTAACACACGAAAGGTCGCCATCATGGGTCCACCTGGCATAGGTAAATCCTTTCTCTTGAGAACGTCATCCGATTGACTTCTCCTTCCGGCATCATCCTCCAGAAGAATAACAGAGAAGTGCAAGAGAAATTCGATACCCTGAAGGAGGACTAGCGAATCCTCTTCATCGCTGAGAAGAAGACTTACACAACGGTGCGTCCGATGTCATTTTCGCTTCTCATACCGGTGGAATCAGCAGTCCACCTTCTTCCCTCTCCCCTCTTCTTCATCTCCCGTCATCATGTCTCCATCTTCTCGTCTCCATCCTCTCACCGATCACACTCAAGTGAAGTCTCTCGGTGACCACTGCAATTACAAGTGAGGGCGATTTCGCTTCATCTTCCAACAGACGAACTGAAGACGATCACTGACGGGAAGACAGTCAGTGGATCCATTTTATCAAGAGCGAGATGAAAGAGAGAGTCTTTCAAATTCTCAACGGACTCTACGACTTGTTACTACATAACGTCAGCAACTACGTGGAGAAGCTCACGAAGGGTGTAGAAGAGATGCCAGGAGCAGCCACGGTCCGATCTGCCGTGAGATACCTGCAGGGTGCACTGTTACGCTCTGGCAAACAAGAGGAGCTGCTGAGAGAACATCTAGAAGTGACAGAAGAGGTGAAATAGATCAATGTCCTTCTATCGACTCAATTGACGCAGGAAGTAGTGATACATTCCAGTGCAGTCGCTCCGTCTCCAGAGTTGAAGAGAGAGAATGTAGAGGAGAGGAAGGTCTTGTGCTTGTGCGGTGAATGTCAGAGGGAGATTCTAGAGGGGGAGAAATACGTCAAGAACGCACACAGGACGAACACACCTCGATGCCACACGTGCTATCAGAGGCCATACCGTGCATTAATGTACCAGAGAAGGAAAGCGCAGATGGAGAAGCAGAGGCTGAGGAGAAGGGCTCGATGGAGAACGGCACGATAAAATGTATACAAGACACTTGCTGACATCATACGTCGTGAGTTCAAGTGGAACACCATCAGATGATGATGAACATGAATCGATCGTAATGAAAAACACAATCAGATGAGAATGAGAGGAGATTGATTCCTTCGCTTTATCAATACAATTTTTGTGTATTCCTCGAACTGAATGAAGGGATGTAGTCGTCCTTCTTCTTCTTCAGAAAGTTCAAGATGGACATGAAGGTGCTCATCCTCTTCCCGCGCTTCCTTCCTCCGTACGAGTCGTCGTTCATCTCTTCACCCGCTGCATGAGATGAGTCATTCGATCGTGTAGACGATGATGTAGATCTCACATGAAGAAATGATGCCATACGGGAGAGTGTTGTCATTGGCCGATATGGAGATGATGTAGATGAATGGAACGAACCAGATGCACGTCACGAAGAGTGCGAGCATGTGGTTGAAATCGTGAAGGTGGCTGGAGAAGTAAAAGAACCACATGGCATGATTGAAGGCCAGTAGGGCTGTAGGAGTTGTGAGAAGATGAAGAGGTGAGAGAGAAGAAGAGAGATCACCAGCAGATGAGAGGAAGATGGGACTCTTGACGGAAATGAATGGAAAGTCTTTGAGTAGAAGAAGATAGAAGATGTGAGCTACTATCCCGATGAGGATCTCTCTTGCAGGTAATTCAGAGAAGAAGAGGAGAAGGTGGAGACCCAGAATGACCTGATCAATCGTCGATATGATATCGACAGAACATATTCTACTCACAAAGATACATATACGTAGGACCTTCTTCGTCCAAACGGTGTATTCTTCTACGTATTCTCCCATGTAAAAAAGACCTGAGGCCAAACATATGATAGAGAATCCAAGTAAAATGGCGTTAGATAGCCATACGATGATAACTGATAGGATCATGTGAGGTGTTGTGTAATCGTTCCGCGTATGATGCACCCATCATCACATGACGTCAAAATATCCGAAAAAAGTCGAAGAAAGTTCTCCCTTTACTTTTTCTTCTTGTTGACAGACGCCTTCTCTTCCTCGGCCTTCCTCTTTGTTCCCTTCTCCTCCGTCTCTACCTTCTTCTCTGTCTTCTTCTCTACCTTCTTCTCTTTTGGTTTCTGTGGAGTTGGTTTCTTTGCTGGAGATGATGCCTTCACTGGCTTCTTCGCCGGAGATGCAGATGCAGGTGACTTCTCATCGCCCTTCTTTGTTATCTTCTTCGGTGTAGTCTTCCTTGGCATCTCTTCCTTCTTCTCCTCCTTCCTCTGCTTCCTCTCCAGTCTCCTCCTCTCCCTCTTGTTTTCCTTCTTCACTTCCTCGTCCTTCAATCCTCTCAGTGTCTGCTCTTTACTCTTCTTCTTCTTCTTCGCGTGAAACAGTCAAGGATGAAAGATTAAAATGAAATAAAAATAGAGGATATGACTCGAATGGCTCCAGGGTAGTTCTCTTCGGCCTCTCTCAACTTTCCCTTCTTCTGTTTCCTCCAGCAGGATTGGATTCTCAACTTTCTGTCTTTCAGTTCTAATCCGTCCATGTTCAGAGCCAGCAAGACACCACTCTCATCATCGAAACTGACGTAGCCGAATCCTTGTCCTAATGTACGATATGAGATCGAAATGTTCGTTGTATAGACGAGTGAAGTGGCGAGTTGTAGACGAATGATATGGCGAGTTGTAGATGGATAATAAATCACCTGATCCGGATTGTTTGTCTCTGACGATTCGAACGTGTGAGATCTTTCCACACGTGTCAAAGTGCTGACGGATCTCTTTCTCAGTGCAATCTTTTCATCTTCAATCTCTCTCCTTTCGATCCATTTCCTCACCGTAGGAGATGTTACCAATGAACACTGTCTTGTCGTGTTCGTACCTCTACACGTCACGTTAGACCATTTCGATGAAATTTCGCAGAAAAATCGTGGAAGATTCATCACCCTCTTCCCGGAAAGATCGATGCTGAGTTCGTGACCGTTGAAATCGATGGTCTTTGCGAAATACGCGTTGTTGGCAGAGGTGACATCCTTGTAGACGATGTATGCGTTGACAAATCCTCTGTCAGAGAGGCTTCCCTTCTTTGCGTTGACCTTCTGACTCAGCTTGACATCGCCCACTCCTCCTGTTGTGGTGTGAGGAACTAATCAAAATGAAGATGAATATAGTGAAAGTGAAGATGAATAGAATGAAAGTGAAGATGAATAGAATGAAAGTGAAGATGAATAGAATGAAAGTGAAGATGAATGAGGAGTGAGACAGACCTGAACGGATACGAGCGGTTTCGATCGGACCGAATGTTTTGAGTGCACCCTTGAGCCTCTACACACGTTCAGCACACACGACAAGATGATGTCGATGATCATCATCGTTCATCACGAACGTCTACGATCAGAAGATGAGAAAAGAAGGCAATTGGATCTCACCTCGGTCAATTTCTTGATCGTCTGTCCTTCTATTGGAATGTTTCCAACGAAAACTGTTCTCTTCTCTTTCAGCTTGGCTTCTTCTTCTTCCTTGTCATCTTCATCCTCGTCGTCATTCTCCTCCTTCTCTGGCTCTTGGATCTTCACCTTCTCTAATGTGATGGTGAGATCTTCGAAATGAGATGATCCTGTCGACTCACTCTCGTCTTTCTTCTTCTTCTCCGGCTTGGTGTCTTCTTTCTTCTCTTCCTTCTTCGTTTTTCCTTCCTTCTTCTCTTCAGATGTCTTCTTCTCTTTCTTCTTTTCATCTTCTTTTTTCTCCTTCTTTGGTTTCTCCTTGATGACCTCTTCTTTCTTCACTTTCTTCTTGGGTGTCTCTTCTTCCTCTTCACTGTCTTCTCCATTATCATCATCGTCCTCGTCTTCCTCTTCGTCGAGTTCGTCTCCATCTCCTTCCTCATCATCGCTGTCACTCTCTTCATCGTCCTCTCCTTCGCTCGAATCGTCTCCATCTTCTTCTTTTTTCTCTTTCTTCTGTTTCCACTCTTCTTCCAGTTTCTTCTGAATGTCTTTCGTCTCTCTCTCGTATCCCTTGATCGTCGAAGAGTAATCTACCGCCGGTTGAGACAATGATAGACTGAAAGCTTTGGCGATATCATTGTCCTTCTCTGAGACCAGATCGTCCACCCAATTGTGTGAGGTGGATCCCTTTGCCTTAGGTTTGCTCATGATCAGAATTGTGATGATGATGAGATCACATCACCTTCCGAAAAGATATCGTGTTTCAAGTTGAAGTTGTCATCATCACATCAGATCACATCGTCACACGTAGGCTCAATCGCTAACAATGGCATCGGATCCAAACAACCCAATCGTCTTTTTTGATATCTCTATGGGAGGACATTACGTTGGACGAGTGAAAATGGAATTGTTTCATAATGTGGTTCCAAAGGTGAGATCTGTACGAAACGGCACGAACTGAAGAGAGGATATAGACGGCAGAGAATTTCAGACAATTCTGCACGGGAGAATATAGGAGAAACAATCAGCCTCTAGGTTATAAGAATTGCACCTTCCACAGAGTCATCAAAGACTTTATGGTTCAATCTGGAGATTTCATCAGGGTGAAGATCACGTTTGCATCGTCCCAAATCATCATCACGTTACGGAATGTAATATTGACGATACATAGGGTGATGGAACGGGAAAGATGAGTATTTATGGAACTGCCTTCGAAGACGAGGGATTCAAACTGAAACACACGTCACCCGGACTCCTGTCCATGGCCAACTCTGGCGCCAACAGCAATGGATGCCAGTTCTTTATCACATGTGGCGCTGCAGAATGGCTCGACAACAAGCACGTCGTCTTTGGACAGGTACTCCATCTTCCATCTTCGCATCGTCTAATCGTCTTCACAGGTCATCGACGGCATGAAAGTCGTTCGCATGATCGAGAACGTCCCCGTAGATTCTGGCTCTAGACCCAACATGCCATGCGTCATCACAGAATGTGGACAGATGTAACGACCCTTCCTCTTTACTTTTCTGTCTTTTCTAGCAAAGCGGCCCTCATGAGTGAATAAATCTTAGAGCAGCCATCTAAAGACAATTCTATGCCTTCTTGCAACTTCTCTTGTGGAATCTGTCCAGACTGCCATATCTGTGTGATCTCATTCATGCCGGGCATGAAACCGATAGTCACTACGCCTCCGCCCTTCTTTCCTGTTTCTTGTTCAGTTTCTCTTGTTCTCTCGGCGTGTCTCTCTCATCGAGATGATCGTATGATGGATCTGATGGATGCAGCATCTCACCCCCTTTCTTGTATTCGATCTCTTCTGCTTCTGTGGGGTCTAAGAGAATCTCACCGTTGAGAGGATTTAGACCGATGGAAGCGGCGGCGACGAGATCGTACATCTCGATGCCTGCATTGGCCAGGGCCATGGATGCACATGTGATGGCACCATTAAGAGCTCCTCCGTCGTTCTCTAATACGATGACGTAACAGTCGATGACTGATTTTGGGTATTTCTCCAAGATGAGAGAAGATTCGAGAGCTTGTACCATCAGCATGCTGAATTCCTTCTCCTCTTTATCCTGTCGATCATCAGACGAGAACATGTGAGTGGACTCACGGCGGTGTATTTCCTCCTCTCTCTTCTGGACTCTGCAAACGTTGCAAACTTGAAGTCACACTGCAGTTTCGCCTTCTCACTGAACTCCATCTTTGGAATCTGTCTCGGTCCATATCTGTTTTCATCAATCTCCATCTAAATGTGATGGTCTCACATTCCACAAATGATCTTCGTGTTGGCCATTTCTAGATATGCAGAACCACTGGCTTGTCCGATGATACCTGTCTTCATGAAGAATTGTCTGAACTCGTTCCTCTTTCGATCTCTCTTGGCCAGATTGGTGGCTTGCGATCCGGGCAAGAATGAGTGATGTAAAGGTCTGACGGTCGTCACTGGCGCATTGGATCGATATCTCTCCTCTACTCTTCGTGCTGCCATGGTAGGTGTGTGAGATCAGATGATGTGATGTGATGGATGTATTTCAAACTTTTGCAACACAGATCGCATCGCACATCACCTGCGGAATTCGAGGCTGCCATCATGTGAGCTGAAGCCACCCTATATATGTTCTCACACGAACCAGGACAGACTATTGGGTCAGTACAGGTAAATACTGGTGCGAATTTTGCAAAAAGTTCATCACAAACAACAAGAATGTGAGTCGCTGGAGACTGATCCCCACTCATGTATCATCCAGCAAAAGGATAGACATGAGACGGGAGACCTTCACAAGTTCAATGTCCTCAAGCACCAACAGAATCTCCGCAAGGAGAAGACGGACAAGGAGATGAAAGATGCACAGACTCTCAAAACCCTTCAACAGATCGAAGCCGTGCGTCCCATCATATCATCCATCCATTCATCGATGTATTGATTCGAATGTTCAGGTGGCCATGGGCCACAGCAGACCCAGCAAAGTGAGAGACTCTTCTCTTCCATCTGCACCCATCATCAATCGACCTCCCCGAGATGCACCCATCATCGAACCCAAATACGAAGACTTTGTCTACATCAGAGAGCCCACCCGTAACACCTACGATGACTCGCAGCCGGCCGTGACTTATCAACCGGAGTCAGTCATGCCAGCCGGAACCGCTGGAGGTTGGACGACAGTCTCCGCCGAAGAAAGCGTGAGACATCATCGTGATGTCTAAGATGATGATGATGTTGAGATAATGGTAGGTGTTCGATCAACCAGAAGAGGAAGAAGAAGAATATGCCGAAGAGGCTTACGGAGTGAAGAGTGAATTTGGGGACGTGAAAGATCAATTTGGAGCGCAGGGAGAATATCCTTATCCGGAGCAAGTTTATTACGAGGAGAAGCCAAAGGACGCATTGGATGTAGACAGTGACAACGAGAAGATCGGCACGGAGAAGGTGATCATGATGGTGTGCGATGGATGATGCTGATCGATGAAAGGTGGCCGAGTTACCAGACATTGACGAGACGAAAGAGCCGGTGGCATTCAAGAGAAAGAGTAACACGCAGAAGAAGGAGAGAAACGTTAGAAAAAAGACGTAGATACACAGACTCTTTATTTCATCTCGTATTCCGACATACCTTCTACATCTTCCGCTTTTCTTAATATGACGCAGCCCAGGAGCGAAGTGATGGTGAGTAGTGCAATGACGACACCGGCGATGATAGAGATGGTGCTGATGTTGTGGACTGAGCCCCTGATGACATGATCAGCACGATCGATCATGATGATCATCTCGATGGATGCATCGTGTTTGAGTTGGACGATGACTCACTTGAGGTCGGTGCAGAGCGATGTCTTTAGACTGAGGAAAGCTTCTTCTATGATCTCACAATTCAATATGGGCAACAGCTGTCATCACTATCACCACCACCTTCACATCACTCTCTCTCACCTTATTGTACAAGATGTCATTCAATTGATCGATGATGCCGATGGCTGCGACGATCTGCTGGGAAGCGTCTCTCAGTGAAGAAGAATTACACTTTGTCTGACATTCAGCCACGGTGTGATTGCTGAATTCGCAGCCGTAGATCTGATCCGGTTGATTCTTACAGGCGACAGCGTAAGCCGAATTGAATGGACAAGATCGCGTGGGGTCCAAACGACAAGCAAGTTTCGTCGGCTCACTGATCGTCTGGTCGCGATCAGCATCTCCATCATCTTCGCGATCATCGCGATCATCGTCATCTCACCGCGTTGGCATACGAGTTGATGGTTGTGCGATTACAAGTGGTCACGTGACAGTCCACGTATTCAGACGAGCACAACTTGTGAATCTCCGTGCAAGTGTCGTTGTAGACTTGATTTGTTCCGTTGTTGATGTAAGCTATGACCGGGTCGAATGCATTTGTACCGTTTGCACATTGGATGATGGCGCTGATGCCTTGGTTGCTACCGTATCTCGTCTCTCCTAATTGTACTGAGGGAGATCAGGTGAGGAGATGAGGATAAGCTTACGGATATCCTTGCAGAGGTCGTTGAAAGCGTACTCTACGGAAGAGTGGATTCCCAAGCTGGCCCACATGAAAGCCGAAGCGAAGAAGCACAGGAGACCGATTCTGCGAAAGATGATGAGATGTGATGTGATCATGTGCTAACGTGATCGATGATGTGATGATTTGCACAATGATTTGATGATGTGATGATCTCACATCCAGACCACAACACGGAGTCGAATGAGTGCTCCGAGACAACCGAACACGGCCAAGGCGAGTGGAAATACAAACAGGGCGATGAAAACTTTCGATCTGTCGGATGATTCAGTGATCGATGTGAAAACATCACCATCACCTGATGTCATTGTACTTGTTGACTTGCGTTGTGGCCGATGATGATTGACCAGATGCTTGATTCAGATAGGATTGAGCGGAAGATGCGACGCTGGAAATGTCTTTCGTGACGTTGAATTGTTCCAGTAGACCCACCACTGTGTTGAGCTGCATGAGATCAGATGATGGATGGATCCATGATGGAATGAGATGATAATACCGTATTGTTCATCGAGGTGGTCGTGTTCACGATAGTGGTCTCCATAGTGTTGACGCTGCCGTTCACAGTTTTGTTGGAGACAAAGGCAGCCGCCATGCAAGCTCTAAACGATGTGAGACGAAAACATGATTCAATCATCTCACGCTAAACCTAAGACGGCCAGAAGGGGAACGAGACGAACTAACCACAGTTTGGCTTTTGAGCCTACTGGAGGTGGCAGACATCGATTTGCACAGCCGCTGCAGGGGTTTAGATTGAATGAGATGGCGTTGGGGTATGCGCTCACTTGCAACAGAAGCAGAAGACGAAATGGAAGAGGAGATACACCAACAGAGAAATGAGAGACAGAGCCGTTAAGATGATGCCAGGTGTTCCTGCATAGTATGCAACGACCTGTTGAATACGGTCAGAGACGGGTGAATGTGAATGATTACCTCAGCGTAGGCTAAGCAGTGAGTCTGACCATTGGAATCCATCGCACAGAACTGATCGCTAATGTTCGTGTGCGTGATGGGATTCTCACGTGTGCCTAATAGTTCTCTTCCCACGTGTCTACTCTCATCTTCTATGAATGCTGATTCGATTCAGAATCAAATCACCTCTTCGTCACTCACCAAATGAGCCCAAATACACAATAGCGATACAGATGATGGTGATACTGATCGGGCTGCCCTGCTTCTTCATGTTGCTGTTGAAGCTTTTATCTTGGCTCGGGCGGAGATTTAAGCGTTTACGCATTTGTGTTCAAGGAAACCCGAACGACAGCCCCACCGCTACAGAAGCTCATGGAGCCGTGATCACCTCATTCAACATACATTGAGAAGTCTTATACCCTCGTCAGTGAACTGCTGGTGGAAGAGGGTGCAGACTTCAGCGCCACCTTTGCTGGCTATTGCTGACATGCACGTTTCCTTGAAGAATCGAAAATAGATCGTGGGCAAGCGTCTCGACCATACCAACCGATGTGTATTTAGAGTGAAATCATGCGGGATTTGTGGTTGTCCGGTAGATCCGTGATTATTAATACCTTAGGAACCTCTTTGAAGTTCAATTGCGAACTCTATCTCCACTGCAAGCGTTGCAGATGATCTTGCCGCAAGCTCGACGTTGTCTGTCATCAAACGTGGTCTCAACGCACGAAATCGCCCTCATTTGCAGTGCTGACTAAGATAGTGACGCACGCCTCATCTTCAGCCCTTGAGAGTGGTTGTGCAAGGTGTACGGTCGTCAGACTCTCACTCAAGTCCCTTTCAATCTACATCACCGAGAGAAAGTCGGGCTGCGGTGTCCACTGGACACAAGATGATGAGAATGAGATCACACGTACGACTGACATGACATTCCTTTTTCGTCGTGGCTCATATCTCGTCCCTCAGCTGCTCGCCGCGTGTCTTCATGCAGTATCTGGCAAGAGTAATGTCTGAACTCCAGTCTATCCTTCTTTATTCTTCTTTCAAATCGAGGTCTTAAAGGAAATCGGGTCTGGTTCCATCGGATGTATCGTAGTGAACGATCAAGTTATCGAAATCGCTTCGTTTGATCCAATTCATCCTCAAAGCTTCAGTGTACGAGCACTCTGCATGCCAATTGAGGAGGCATCGGAATGGATAGCGGCCGCCGGGAAGACACAAGGGAAGATTGTCCATGTCCATAAACTTCCTCGTCTGCGAGGGGCCCACCAGTTGCTGCGAGATAAATCATTTGTCTCTTGAGACGTTTCACTTACGTGCAATAGACTAAGGTCCAGGACTTTAACGATGAATGTCTTGTTCATCGGATCGTACAGGAAGCACAACTGCTTGTTATCGAATGCCATCTCAATGTCCTCACCGAGCAGGAGACCGTTGCGTTCGTTGTTAACGTCGCCACATCGCAGGCCAAATTCGTCCAGTCCCTCGCCGTATGTTTCTCGTCTCCATATGTAGACCGCCGGATCTGGGTGATCGAATCAGATGATCGTCACGATCATATCACCTTGTTTCTTGGATAGTATCGATCCAATACCATGCATTTGATGTCGTCAGACCTGGGGTCTTTCCTATCGTAGTACGTGGTGAGTTTGTTCTTAAATTCTGAGGAATTGGGCAGAGATTCATCTGATGATATGGGTCACGAGTGTTGTCTCAATGTGCAGCCGCTTTGGGGCTTTCGAGTACAAAATGGATAAATCTGAATACGAGACTCACCCGAAAGTTGTGTGGGTCCCTTCGCCTTCACGGCTCCGATGAAGTCTTGATCAGAGACGGTGAGCCAGGTATCCAACTCTTCTTCATTGGCCGTACTACATATCCAAGCAGTAGTGACCACCTTTGTTGATCCGTGAACTTGTCGAATCGTAAGAGATGAGACGTCAGCGGCGAGAGCGTGTCTCTTGGCATCGAACTTGTTGATCTACTGGTATAATGCCTGGAAGAGAAGACGACCTATTTTTGTACATTTATTCTCAATGGAGGAAAGCAAAAGAGGACAGCTTCAAAACTCCCATGCTGACATCCTTTACCTCCGCCACGGCATCTCCTCCTGCACCTGCAATCACGAGGGCTGGCATGAAGTGTTCCGCGAGACCCTTCAATTGTGCATCTCTCGCACCTGGTGTTCTCCATCAGTCATTGTCTCAGACATTGCATCTCGCGTCACCTGTCCACGTCTCCCAAGTCAAAAGCTTCTTTTTTCTCTCTTCGAGAGATGCAGTGAGGAAGGCATCGCTGATGCGATCTTCGAATGCAGCGTTGACGGCCGATTTCGATGAGGAACCGATGAGGCCACTTCGGAGAGCTCTCATGTTGTGGAAGGTGAAACCAGATCCCACGATGGCGACTCCTTCATCTCGCATGTTGGATAAGACTTGTCCGTATCTAATCATGAATGAGATCACACGTTGAACGATGGAGAGACATCTAATGTACCTGAAGTGCTCAGCGGCGTCTTGATTGTTGAGGATGGAGATCTGGATGATGGGAATGTCTGCCTCCGGTCTCAGCATGATCATCGGAATGAAGACACCGTGATCCCAGCCTCTCTCTTCGTCCATCGTGACTTGGAACCCATTGCTCTTCAACAAATCGCGTAGTCTCTGTGCAACCTGCACCGTCGTGTCACTCGTTATTCTGAATTGAAGACCTCACCTGTGGTGATCCAGGTGCAGGGTATTTCAATGAATAAGCCTCGCGAGGGAAACCGTAGTAGTCGAAGAAGAGTGAGTGCGATGCTGACGATGATATGGTTGGGTGATCGGTCTCCCAGTGAGCCGTCACGACAATGATGGCTTTAGGGGTATTCTCCCGTAGGATCTGTGCTCCTCTTCCCTGCGTTCCTTGTGAGTGCAAAGCGATGAGGATGAGAGTTAGGTGGTCTAAGAAGATGTTTGATGGATGTGATTCCGAAAAAGATGCACCTTCATGTATTGCACGAGTGGTTCGTGAGATGGATCACCCAGTATGGGCATCGGGCCTCCTGTTCACGATTCAGATTCCAAGTGATAATTCGATCGACTGACCTCCGTGTTGCACGAATAATGCTGGTGCTCTGTTTGTCTGTGTTACAGTCATCTTGTCGGGTGAGATATCGTCTGTCGATCCTTCGCAGTGTGGTGTCGCTAGTGTGAGGGACACAATCAAGAGAGCTATGACCACCTGAATTTTGTTGTCTTTAAATTGAACGATGCGATGACGGAATCTTCGAATCATCGGAAGGTCCGGGAAGATCACCCGACGTCCCGATCATGGCCCGGAAGCTTCATGAAGAAGAGATCATCTCGAAGATGAACGTTGAAGAATTTCCTCTGTCTCAATCTCTTCATCTTACACGTCTCACTGTTTTTTTTGTCAATGTCAATCTGACGAGGATGCTGAGTTGATGACCGTACATGAGTTCCAATGGATATTCAAAGTGTTGTTAAAAGCTCGAAAGAATGAGGAGGACCTGCGATTACGAAATTTAAATTCACGTCTTTTGCGCGTAATTGAACTATATTTGGATCCTCGGATTACAGCCACATCTCGTTGAATTCATCAGACACCACAATGTCTTTCAGGGAATTACGAAGTGATCTATCGACCCTTTCGTTTCTATGGCTCACCTTTCACAGACATCTCTGAGATCTTGCGATCATTGGGCTACAATCGCCTGATATCAATGGAGTCTTTCAGGACACCCAACTTCGATCTGGTTGCAGACATTCTCAACTGGTTGGTCAAACGTTTCGATCCGAACAGTAACATCCCGTTCCAAATCGGGACAGAGCAGGTGATCGATTTAAAGTCATTCAATGGTACTAAAACTCTCAGGAACGTGTTACATTTTTGAAGTTTGTTGCTCAGACGATGGTGAGATGCTGCACGTTGAGAAGCTCACTCTGACGGAGCAATAGTATGACAAAGCCAGAATCAAATTGAACATGAAAAAACTGTATAGTGCTGACGGCTATGCCGTCAAAGAATTATTAAAGATCTCTTCTCTTCTGTACAATTCTATGCGGAAGAATCAGGCGGAAGAGGGGGTGAATACTTACGTACATCTGAAGAGGGATGACACGAAATCAGGATCGCATGGAGATTGAATTTAGTCTGGCTTCTAAGATATCAGACCTGAAGGCCACACGACAAACTGCTACAGAGATCACGTCGATCGGTGCCAGCGTGTTTGACTTATTAGGGTCTGAAGTCGAGCTGAGAGTATGTCCTTTTCCATGTGATGCACGCCGCTGATGTTCATATCAGGAAGCGAGAGCAAAGTGTGTGGCCAGACCGTTAGACAATGAGGACATTGAGGCCAATCTGCGCAATACGATCAGACAGATGAACGACAACATCGAGTCTACCAGATACAAGTTGGAGCATTTGGGAGCTGATGAGGCCAATTTGAAGAGTAAGATCGACAAGAAGAAGTCTGATCTAGAGAGAAATCTCAATCGATACAAGAGCTTGCAAGGCGTCAGGTGAGAAGAAAAGGTGCATCGATCTTGTTTCTGACGAGATCAGACCTGCCTTCATGGACGAGTACGATCGCATCGAAATCGAGCTGCAGAAGCAGTACAGACTCTATTTGGAAAAGTTTAAGAACCTGGAATACTTGGAGAATGAACTGGAGCAATACAATCGATCAGAACAAGAGAAATTCGAAGAGTCCCAGAAGGTGAATGGATCGTCGTGCAGGACTGCTTACAATGTTTCAGGCTCTGAAAAAGTTACGAGCCAAAGATGGACTCGAGGGAGGCCGAGGCAGGAGAAGAAGAGACGATGATGATGACGAGATTTCCGACGATCCAGAAGAAGGTGAAAGCGTCTGACGTGCCCTCACTCACATTCATTCAGACGAAGACGAGCTGGCCGACGATGACATTGCGGATGAGGGAGACGATCTCTCTGGATCTGAAGCGGAGCTATCGCCATCAGATGGAGAAGGAGTGCTCGACGATGATGACGACCCCAGTGACAACGATAACAACTTTTAAAGATGTAAAATGCCCTTTTTTTGTCTTTTGTGTTGTAGATGACGATAATCCTATGATATCTCTATGGCGATCCCCTGCACAGCAGAGGCGATCTATAGGAGGAATGTCTGAGCACGATGAAGACTTGAGCTATGAGTTCTTCCGTCCCATGTTTGAGCCAGATGAGAAATTGAGAGCAGAGGCAACAAAATCGATTATAGATCAATTGAAGGAGTCCCTCGATTCACCAGACAAAGTGTTAGTGAAGGTCTGTGACTCGTTGATCTATGGATCTATCGTCATAGGTCTTTCGACAATGTTAAAATGTGCTGATGGAATCGCCAGACTCATCTAGCACGTATCGTTCGCTTCTCTAGGGAAGTCCCATTCGATGATATCACTTCTGCTTTCAGTGACCTGCTTAGACAGATCGAAAAGGTGATCCATCTTCTTCATATCAACCCACGTCACTCCATCGACGGAGGCCATCGACTCATCTATGTAGAACGGCGAGTTCCCAACGATCCCAAAGATCTTAGTTCCATCTTCTTTCATTCCCAAATCAGAATTCCCAGCGGTCAATACGACCGATCCCAAGCTCAGAAACATATTTGGAGAGATCTTCTATACCACAGGAAGAGTCTCCCATTTGAATCGAATCATCGCCCTGCATTCCACCTACTTTGAGAGATATTACGAGGCTTACAACTTTATCATGAGAGAGCCCGGACCTCTTCCATTGTCTTGGAGAAATTACATCGCCATACTGGTGCATCTTCTGATCCACCATATTGATTGACACCATGCAGAGTTCGGCCAGACATCGCTGCCGGTGGCTCATCAACGTCCAAGAGACAGAGTTTCTTGCCAACGATGGAGACCCCGAATGGCTGAAGGGAGTCGACTTCTTACCGAAAAAGATGCAGGCTCTCCTGGACATCAATCAGATCATGAACCATCAACCGTGGCTCATCACGAAAGAACACATCGCGGTGCGTCCATCCACCACACAAAGCGCTGACTTTAGAAGCACCTCGTGAAGGGAGATGACTCATGGTCCATCGGTGAGCTCGTCCACGCCATGATCATCATGGTCACCTTCAAAGCAATGGCCGGGATCGTCTTCGGTTGTGGTGTGACCAATGAGGTGAACTTTAAAACGAATTAAAATTGGTTTTATTTACGATCTACAAAGGTGGATTTTCCGGACGATAATAATTCGGCCATCGAGGCTTCAGAGGATGAAGACGTAGAGGGTGAATTTTTCTCGAAAGTTCTCCGTCGACATTCTGAACTTGCACAGGACAGATTCAATCGGCAACAGACAAGGTGGCTGAGCTACTGAGAGAGGGAAATTGGATTCAAGACGATGCACATGATGCACAGGTACACGATCACCATCATCGACACGATCGCCATCGAGATGTCGATGGACTTGAATGGTCTCATGCGATTTACAGGTCACACATTTCATGAACGCAGAATCAGCGGAAGACAGCCACGCCACGAGCAAGAGAAGGTATATGAGCGATTCACACATCAACAAATTTATCGGACGTAACCACACCATGCAACACGAGGACTTTGACTGCAAGGTGAAAGAGAAATTTATCAAAACTTGAACGAATATTTCACATTCACACATTTCAAATAAAATAAATTTCTGACGAAGAAAAAAAGGCAAAGAAAATCTTCAGAGTGCAAGATTACGGGTGGAAAGAGGATGGCTTTGAACTGGCCAGAAGATTCCTGCCCGGCGCTGCCACCCTCTTAGATGAAGAGTTTGATCACATCTACACATTGACCTACCACGAGTGAGTCGAAGACGTGTGATGACGTGTGATGATGTCATCAGGTTCGATCAGAACACAAACGTGGACACCTTTCCGTTCCGCCAGGCCATCTGGCAGTACGTGCAGAGAGTTCAAGGAATTTTCCACGACGACTACGACTATCAGCAGGTGTGTGCACCTCTACAATCCACACGAGATGATGATGATCATCGATCATGATCATCATCATCTCATCAGAAGGAGACTGAATAGACAAGGTGAATATCTTTCTTAATCGACAGACGAAAGGGTTCGTCAAGAGGTTGGTGTGCTATACAGAAGAGATCGTGAAATCAGATTACAAGAATTTGGGTTTGAAGAGACACAGTGAGAAGGTGAGAATCTTTTGAATGAGAAAGATAGAAGAAAAATAGAAGAAAGATAGAAAAAAGGGGAGAAAAGAAATCTGTGAAGAAAAGAAAATTTTACGAAATGAACGTACAAGAGAAATAGAAGATGAGAGAAATAGAAGATAAGACAAATAGATAAGAGAAAATAGAAGATAGAGATAGAATAAGAGACAAAAGATTGAATAGAACAGGTGCACGCGATAGTCCTTGCCGTAGCGTCATCGAAACAATCCGAGTTATTGTACGGACTCCACGCTGTGATGAGACACATGTACAACAGCTGATGAGAGAGAGGAAGCCTCACAGCGATGAGATGTGACGGTTCAATGTTATGATGCAGACGTTCTAGTTTTACCTGCCGCAAAAAGTGATGCTCATAAATTGAAAAAGTGGCATTTTCTTTTGAATCGAAGAAAAGATTGGGATTTTCTTTTGAATGGAAGAAATTTTCTTTTGGTTCGGATTTCGGTTTTTCATCAGAGTTGGTTGTGTCACATACATTATCAGGTGGTTGATCGGATGGAAACGGAAGGAGAGACGCAGACGAAACGGAGGAAAACTTCTGTAGAAGATGCGGAGAAGGTGATTGAAAGATATGGTATCGATGATGTGATGTTGAACATATGGACAGGAAGTCTTCATCATATCAAGTGACGACAGCGACAAGGAACCTGAAGTGGAAAGGTTTGAGATCGTGTCCCTAACGACGGCTGATGAACGCAAGATGTCCCATTTGTCTGTGTCCTCCTGAGAATTTAGCCATGGCAGACCAGTGTTTCCACACTTTCTGTTTCTTTTGCATCTTACAATGGTCAAAAGCTGGCGATCAACCGAGGTCAGTTACGTTTCCATCTTCTCATTGCTCACTCCAATCAGGTGTCCACTGTGCAAGAGAGAATTCTTCTCGCTGATCTACCAAGTCAAATCGAACACGGAATACAAAAGACATTTCTTGGAGCAAGACTCACCACCATCGAAGAAGAGACTGCCAAACCGAGTGAGAACTCTGATGCATCCGTCACAACATCGAATCATCTAATCATTCCCAGTTGGTGAGAGAGTACAACCGTTGGGGCAGGTATTTCTCTCCATCTCACATCTTCTCATCTTCTCTCGTGACATCTACAGATCCGCTCCTGCGGCTCCTCTCGATCTGTCTTCATCGTCCAACATTCCCTTCTCCACCGAACACTCTCTGCGAAGAGCTGTCTACACGAGACACCTGCGATCGATTCCCCTGGTATCCTTCGTCGGTGATCCAAAGGTGAAGACGCCACATCATCGCACGCCATGCGATCTCAAGCTTCTACTCGTCTCACTCTCTCACAGAGCCAAGTGAAAACGGTTCGAGTCAGTACCCCAAAGTATGTTGATCCATCATTCGAATCATCTCATCTCGTCAGATTCGATCACAAAGAGTATGCAAAGAACACCGAGAAATGGAAAGCCAAATTGAAACCATGGATCACGAGAGAGTTACAATCCATGCTCTTGGTCGAAGATGTAGAGATCATCGTTGTCTTCATCTTTTGTCTGCTGGAGAGATGTGACGTGGACAGTCCACAGGCCAAAGAGAAATTGAAAGACTATCTGAAAGAGCACGTCGATACCTTTGCCCACGAATTGATTCAATTTGCAAATGCACCCTACGAGATGAACGTTTATGATAAGAAGGTGATGGTGTCATCGTGACGATGATGATGATTGACGATGAGGCAGGTGCAATATGATTATTCATCAGCGAAACCGTCTACGGCTACGGAGGTGAGAAGATTGCGTTCTACAGAGAGGCTCATTCAACATCGTCAGATCATCGAATTGTCCGATGATGAAAATGAGGAAGAAGAAGATGGAGAAGAGAGGAGGAGCCACTTGTCTGATGACTACACGCGTTTGAAGAGAGAGCTCTCACAAACTGATGGACGTCTTTTGAGCTTGCACAGACAACTGGCCAACTTGGAGAAGATCATCATCCGAGAGAAGGAGGAGTTGCAAAAGAAGATTTCTTCGAACGAAACGTGATGTTGCCGAGCCTCCTTTTCGATTCTCCATCTCATACGAGATCAGCATGATGTCGGTGCGATCGCATGTTCTTTAGAAGATAAACAGTAGAGGAGAAATGTATTTACGATTCACACAAAGTCTGCGGTTTGCTGTGTTCTCACGTTGTCATACTTTCTCGATCAGTGGACTTTCTGTTTTCAAAATCCGAGTCCCTTCCTCTCATCTTTCTTGTCTTCCGTTCTTATCATCCATCAGCCATCAAGAGATGTACACATCGAAGTATGATTACGATGAAGAATGTTGACGCTCACTTTGTAGGAAGGCTGGGTGAGTAAAGTTTTCTGACTTTCAAGAACATTTTGACGGCCTGACGAGTGTTCTCAGATGATCTCGATGTTGGAACGCCCAATATTTCTGTGGCCTCCAAGTATTTACTCGCACAGCTCTGCATGCATCTGGCTTCTTCGTCTGTCAGATCAGTTGTGAACGTCTTTAGGCATCTGGTCGTGCATTGTCGAGAGAGACTATCATTCCTTCAATCGAGGAGAACTGATCATCACGACTCACTGCTCGAATAGATCAGTTACCTCCGTATTCTCCGTGTTCATCGCCTGATGTTGTAAATCACATCACATCGCATCTGATCGCAACAATAAAAGATTTAAATCTCTTTATCCAGAATAACACAAACTAATGGTGTCATGTTTATTCATTCATCGAATGAGAAGAGGTCATATACCTCAGAGCTTCTGATAGAGTTGACCTCTGTTGCATCCATAATACTTGTTGTCGTAGCAAGCCTCTCCACAAGCTTGGAAGCCGATGGCACACACTTGGCGTGCTCCCGTGTCATCCGTAGAGCAGACATGAGTGCTGGGTGCGTAGCAAGAGACACCCCTGGGAGTGTTGCAGCACGACTGAGCTCCACACTGTGGGCAAGTGAGAGGCTTGTCTTGACAGATGGGGACGGTGCTGTTGTACGTGTCGGAGACGCAGACTTGATTGGGGGCGCAGCATGAGAAGAAGGAGCTCGACTTGCAGGGTTGGTGGTTAAGAGGACAGACGACCCAGTAGTTGGGGGCGGGCTCGTAAGTGCAAGTGCCCTCGGAAGGGTTGTAGCATGCACCGAAGGTGTCATCACCGGGGGTGGGTGGTGCGTTGAAGACGGATCCGAGACAGAATGCACGCTGGCTCAGACAGCCGCAGAAAGCGGAGGTGTTGGGGCAGCACCTCTTTGTGATGCTGCCGTAGCAGGTGCTGTCCTTGCCACAGCACGTTTCAGAGCCGATGGTACATGTGGAGCCGCAGTCGTTATGTACAGAGGGCACCACGAGGGTGTGGGCTAGGGCGAGAGATAGAGTGAAGGAGAAGAAGAGGAGGTGAGTGACCTTCATTGGAGAGTGTGTTGTTGCTTTGTGTGTTCGAGAGAGAATGTCTGTGCCGGCCTCTATCCTGTGCACGGTCGTGTACGCCGTACGATCGTGGATTTCGCTCGAAATTCTGAGTTGGAATTGTCCCATTGGGATTTCAGACCGGTTTTACGTTTTGCTCCAGCAGTGTATTGGAGCAATCTTGTAACAATGTGACGTCGGGAGACTCTATCCGTTACAGATGCGGTGGTGTGTGATGCGACATTGGAAGCATCGGCAAAATGCAATGAGTGTTTCTGGTGGGGATATGGAAATACAAACGATGGCCAAGTCATTCAACAGAACACAGGGAAACATATTTACAAACGGACGCACGATGGAGACCCTCGAAACGAGAAGGAGACGTTTTTCAGAAGAACGACGATGAGAGCATTCTTGTTTTCTCCCACAAAAGAGAGACGGAGACTTTGTTCTGGAACGTTCACCGGAACGATCAAGATGCGCGCTTGCATCACACCAATCATCACCATCAAGATGCAACCTGTTCATAAGAGATGACTCTTTTCCGTTCAAAAAAACTTTACAGGCCTCCCCGCCAGATGAGAAATACCCATCAGGACACTCGCCCCCGCCATTCCAACTGCGATCTTGAATGGCAACCCGTTTACTCTCGCGACTCTCGGTACCTTCTCATACATCAGCTCTCTAATCATCATCATATCCCATCACATCAATCACAATGTCATACATAATGAGATCATCACCTTCACGTTGAAAACTCTCAACGATTGCACTGTGCTGTAAGACAGGTGATAAACTCCCGCCATGGACATCGCGACGTAGTATGACGTCAGCACGTAAGGATACCGCACGATGCTGCTTGCCAGGTACTGATAATCCGTGTCTATGTCATACAGAACGGCGAAACCTCTCGTGCCGATGATGTGGCCGATGACAAAGATGGAGAGGACACTGCCACACCAACGGTTGAGCGTCTTTGATGATGGAAGGAGGGAATAAAAGCTTCGATTCTTGTCCGTCGTGTCTTCTGTTGGAGGTGAGGGTCCGAGTGAGTGATGATCGATGGATGATGGGATCATTGTGATTGGGTGATGAGATCGGGTGGGTGATGGATGAAGAGCGATCGTCTTGTATAGAGGGGTCATGAAGATGGAAGAGACGGAGAGGATGCATCACCTTCCAAGACCTCGCTTCGGTATCGATTGATATAACGGAAAGCACTGGATACACTGTGAACCGTGAGGGAACCAAAGACGACAACTGCGTCCATTAGAAAATGAATGGGTGATGCATTTTTCCGTGATCATGTTTACCTGGCTCGAGCAGTGGATTCTATTGGATGTCATCAGAGAATACGGATGGATTAAAGAAGTACCTGATAATATGCTCTCAAGAAAGCTTGCGAGCCATCGTATGCCAATTGTCCAAAGTGCGCGCTGGATGTGTTGATAAGATGAATGAACAGAAAACTTCCAAAACACAAGCCTGATGCAGCTGATGGGGTAATGAGCGACGACGTATGAGGATCAGGTTTCACCTTGTATCTTGACTAATAACGGTTCGGGTATGTTGAATATGGGTTTCGAGAGGCTCATCTTCCGGTGATCGATGTGATCATGCGAATCTCTTGTTTTGTTCTACAACCGATCATATCTGTCTCATCACGATATCAATTACGCCACGAGATCTAAGATACAATACGTATGGCGTCTCATCGCTCTGCGAAGTCTGTCTTCGGTGATTGCCTTATAAATGAATGTCAAGAGGTTGACGAAATGCAGTTGGGAACATCCCGTACGAAGCTACTGAGCAGCAATTGATGGAAGTTTTCGAAGAAGTAGGACGTGTTGTTGGATTTAGGTGCATATCTTCAATCTTGCTTTTACATGTTGAAATGAGGACAGATTGGTCTACGATAAAGAAACCGGTAAGCCGCAAGGATATGGATTCTGTGAATTTATGGACGCGGAGACTGCTCTCTGTGCCATGAGAAATCTGAACAATAGAGAGTTCCATGGGAGAAACCTACGTGTCGATTTTGCAGAGAAAGAGAAACAACAGAATGCGGCCCTGCAAAAAGCAAAGGTACGAGATGAAACTCGAATCGATCCGTTATCATGTCATTCAACGAAAGCAGGCAGCAGCTCCCAGACCTGCACCTATCTCAAATATGACCAGTGCTCCCAACACGGTACCATATCTCGATCCATCCCAACCATCTGATGCATCATCAGGCACAAACAGTCAACACTGTAGTAGAGAGCATGTCTAGCTTTGGCGTCTACAATCTCGTCGCGCAGATGAAGGTAACTCCTCCCCACTCCATCACGATCCCATCTCATTTTCGATCAGATGTTGGTGCAACAGAACCCAGATCAGGCCAGAAGTATTCTCAACGAGAAGCCACAGCTGGCTTACGCCCTCTTAAGGTCCCAAGCCATCTTGGGCATGATCAACGCTCAGACTGTACAGAAGTTAGTCACGCCCGTGGCACAACAACCACCGATGAACATGACCTCGAACCCACCGATCATCCCGGGCGTAAATCCAATGAACCCAACGCCACACGTGAGAGAGACATCTATAACGATCGTCAACGTTTGGATGTCGTCGCGATGATGATATGATGTTGATGGAACGACAGATGCCCGTGCCACCTGGCAACATGAACATGATGATGGGTGGTATGCCTAACCCAGGCTATCCACCGGCCGGACCCGTCCTCTATAATGGAGGTAACACCAGCTACCCCCCACAGCCGCACAACTTCACCCCAGCTCCTTTCAATGCCCCACCCCTCATCGATCAGCAGCAGCAGCAACTCATCCAGACTGTCATGGCCATGAGTCAAGAGCAGATCGACGCCTTACCTTTAGAACAGAGGACTGCAGTCCAGGCCATCAAGCAGCACTTGGCGGGAAACCGATTTCAATAGAAATAAAATGCCTCTTTATGAATTTATTGTTTATGAAGTTATTTCGACTCGGCGGCGATGTACTCCCAGTTGGTGACCATAAGCTTCTGCACGGCGAGGAGGGCGTTCTTCTTGACTTCGGCGTCCTTGTCCTCCATCAGCGTCATGAGTGGGATCTTGAGGCCGAGTTGTTGTATGATACTGAAGACGTCAGACGTGATGTAATTTGTCATGTCATGTGATGTGTGATGATGTGTGATGTGATAACATGAGCATGTGATGTCAACTTACATCTTTCCCCTGGGGTGGAATCTGGCAAATTCTCCAATGTCATAGCAGGCGATGGCCTGAACTGTAGGGTTCGACGAGCTCAACAGTTCCTTCAAGACCCTACACAGATGTCATCTCGATGATCTGATGGAATCTCATCACTCACAACAGGAGGTGGTGCTGGTTCTCCTCTAAATGGTGAGCGTTCTCCCTCCAAAATTTCTCCGACTTGTGGACTGTGCTCCAAGACAAGTTGCCGCTCATGACTTCTTGTTTGTAAAAATCGAAACCGCTGTCCATCCATCAGATCACATGTCCATCATGTGACACGTGTCTATACCTCAAATGAGCGATGTCTTTCTCGAGTCTCTGGTTGATGACTGCGAGGTCAGCCTTGATGTCTTCGTCGGCCCAGTTTTTGGCTGTGGCGTTCTCGAGAGGCTTGACAATGCCGTATGTAATCATCTGTTCGTTGTTGTTTCCAACGTCCAAGAGGTTCTACAGAGGTGAGGATGCAGAATAAAATGAAATAAAACCTTGAGAGTGGCAACGGCCACACGGGTGACCTTCTCTCTAAAGTTGAGAGAGAGTCTGAAGATCTCGACAAGGTTGGGGACCAACTTGGTTTCTGAGATCTGAAGAGCAACCTTCGGGTTGAAGGACAACAACCACAGACAGAAGATGACCTGCCATCATCACCATCTCATTCGAAATGACAGAACGTCTCACCTGGTATAACAGCTGCATGTTCTTGGTCTTGGTCTTGAGAAGACTGGACAGACTGGCCAGAGTGTCCTCAGCGGCGAAGATGGAACGGTACTTCTCATTGTTGAGGAACTTCATAGAAGCTGCCACAGCGTTGTTGACTTCCTTCTCGTCATTCTTCTTCAGATTGTCGCGCAGCCAGTTGCAGAACGTCTTGATGGAATCGGCATCGACATGGTTCGATTTACTTGAATCATCAGCTCATACAGAGGATGGGAGGTGAATCCGACTCACCCCATCAGAGAGGCCAGGATGAAGGAGGCCTTGGCGTTCGTGTACCAATCGCCACCGCTGCGGCTGAGGATGCGAAGTGCTGGCTCGTAAGGGTATGTCGAGTTTGTTTCGGTGGACAATCTCAGGAAATGCTGGATGGCAGGTGGATAATCTGTTCAGGTGAGAAGGGGTAGGAGATTCCGCCGTCACCTCTGAAGATCTGCTCGATCAAGGTGAGGAGGTACTTCAGAGTCTCGGCCTTGTTGATCTTGACCAACAGATTGAGGAACAACTCTGCATATACATCTCCCTCCTGTTACGATGTGAGACAGCGATTGAGGTGAGAGGAAGGTGAAGGCTCACCTTCTGAAAGATGCCAACCCTGGCCTCGGGAGACTTCTTATCGTAATTCTTGATGAGCTCCTGCTCTTTGTCTGTGATCAGGTTGGCTCTCTGGTAGCCCTCCCAAGGGATAGTCTGACCCATGACCTTCTCCTCCGTCTGTCTCAGTTGGTCCGCATAAGTGGTCTGGCTGGCGGCTTCACGAAGAGCATTGAAATCTTCGGTATCAGCCAGGAGGTTCTGGTTGCTGCGATGGAGGTTCATCTTCTCCATTGTCTCGTAACTTCTTTGAATGATGTTGGCGATGCCTTGAGAAGCACCGGCTCAACAATAAAAGTTTCAGAAAATATTTATTCCCGTCATTTCTGAGTCATACCAATGAGCGCCACAGGTGAGGTGTTTCGTGGATGAGATAGAAGATGGCTGATGAACGCAGCGGCACCTAACCGAGTTGTGTTGGCCACTGCTGGCTATGATCATCAGATCAAGTTCTGGGAGGCTTCAACTGGTATCTGTTATCGGACGATTCAGTACGCAGATTCGGTGACTTTAGAATCGTTTGATAGTGGTCTTATCGTTATAGCAAATCAACCGATTGGAAATCACTCCAGATAAGTTGCATATAGCCGCCGCAGGAAATCCTCAAGTTCGATTCTTCGACATCCAGAGTAATACTCCCAATCCAGTGAGCAGTTAATCGGATCGATTCCATCTCGATGTGTGAGATAATGGTGAACCAGGTGTACAGTTACGATGGACACAAGTCGAATGTAACAGCTCTAGGATTTCAAAAGGATGGAAAGTGGATGTATACTGCATCAGAAGACAATACCATCAAGATCTGGGATTTGAGGTAAAAGTTCTCATGTGATCCGAGATCTGATGAATCCAAAGAGCACCTGGGTGCCAGAGAAATTACGAGTGCACGGGTTCGGTCAACACGGCAGTTTTACATCCCAATCAGGTGATCGAAACGCCACCTCATCGTATCAAGTCTCATTGCATGTATAGGTAGAGATTTTATCTGGAGACCAGAACGGAAACATTCGTGTGTGGGATCTGACTGCCAACGGCTGCAGTCGAGAACTGGTGACACCGACATCCATGCAACATGCAAACTCATCCTCTATAGATCCCCGACGGAGACAATGCCATTCGTTCTCTAAGCGTCGCCGCAGACGGAAGTAAAGTCTGTGCAGCTAACAATCCTGGCAAGTGCTTCATCTGGAAGTTGGGGGAGAAGGACACCAGCACATTCGACCCTCTAACCAAGATCGACGTCTGCAACACGTACGTCTTGAAGACCACCTTCAGTCAGGATGGAAAGTGAGCTCGACATCATGTGATATCATTCGATCTGATCTTTCATCAAAGGTGGCTAGCGGCGAGTTGTGCAGACAACACGACAAAATTATTCTCGTGTGCAAAGGACTTTGAACTGAGCAAGATGCTGCACGGCCACACACGATGGGTTTGGGATTGTGTCTTCTCGGCTGGATCTGATTATCTCGTTACGGCATCATCAGATGGATCGGCCAAGTTGTGGGATATCAACCAAGGAGATCCGATTCGTAACTACTCTGGACACTCCAAGTCGATCACATGTGTTGCATTGAACGACACGGCATGAGACAATAAATGCAGTTGTAAAATAGGAGTCTGCTAAATAATCAACTAAATATAGGCCGTACCTGACACAATTGAGATCTACGCTTATCTACTAATAAGAGAAGCTGAGGAGAGTGTCTATTCGTTTGATGAGAATTGTATAGAAGGTGATGTGCGACTCGATAGAGGAGGCTGACGGTGCTTTCAGAAGATGGCTTCTCCGTCATCGACTCTCGCAAAGACAGCACCCAACATGACCAGCAAGGGTTTCGATAGAACGGATCCTCTCAAAGGAACGAGGAAGAGAAGAGGTAAGGCGGACAATCCAGGTCCGGGCTCATACTCCCTCTCGACCACACTGACCGGTCCGTCTTACACCATGTCGAGTCGGAAGCAAGATAAGAAGACGTCAGACGCCCCAGGGCCAGGAGCGTATGCGGTTCACGATCACAACAGGATTGGATCTTCCGCTCCCGGTTATTCAATCAGTGGACGCCACGAGACGTCTACAAGCGACGCATCTCCAGGACCTGCGGCTTACGAACACAGCAGCACGATAGGTTGGTGGTGTTACAATGTGCATGATTCTGAAATAGAACAGGAGGAAACAGCGGACCTTCTTATACTCTCATCGGAAGAAGAGGAGAGAATATCACAGAGAACGTCCCTGGCCCAGGCGCCTACGAACACAGGTGATCTTTCACATTGTATGCGTTCACACCTTGACATCCATCAGAGGTGAGCTCGGCGGTCCCGCTTACAGTCTGGGAAGCAAACAGAGTCAGAAACCCTTGACGGGTGAGTCATTCTTCACCCTCGCTCCTGATCTCGTCGCCAGACGGACCAGGACCAGGCGCCTACAACAGCACTGGTTTCAACCAAGGTAAAGCCTTCTCGATGACCGGAAAGGGTTCGATCCGTAATCCTGAGGACGGACCCGGCCCCGGTGCTTACGATCACAACGGAGCATCATCGGGTGGACCTGCATACACCATGACAGGCAGGAAGCAGCACCAAGACTCTTCTCTGTCTCCTGGTCCAGGCGCCTACCACCACGACTATTCTCTCAGTGGTCCTTCTTACAGTCTGTCGTCTCGTCACGAGGCCGCCTCACCTCACGATGTACCCGGCCCTGGTGCTTACGATCAACGACAGTACGTCGGTCACGCTCCCGCCTACAGTATCACGGGAAGGAAAGAGGAAAAGATCAATTCGATCGTGCCCGGCCCCGGTGCTTACGATGCTACGAGAATTCAAGGTCACGCACCAGCTTACACGATGACTGGTAGAAGAGAAGTCAGCCACGAGACTTACATTCCCGGGCCGGGGGCTTACACACCTGCGAAGGAGGGTCACGCCGCTCCGGCTTACACCATAACAGGAAGAAAGGAACAGAAGAACGAGACAGTCGCACCCGGACCCGGAGCTTACGATCACAAGGTGGACAGTAAGAGTCCCGCCTTCTCTATCACCGGCAGACAAAAGGATACGATCCGTTCAGAGGTGAAGAGACGAAAGAAGCAAGCGTCTGATTGAGAACTGTAGGCTCCTGGACCAGGTGCTTATGACTATAGATTGAACGGTACTAGTCCGGCGTATTCGATGTCCGGTAGACACAAGGATCAAGCTTCTTCCGAGGTGAGTCTCATCATCTCCTGTGGAAGATTATGAGAATAACATACCTCTAGGTACCAGGACCTGGTACCTACGACGGTACCGGCCGCACCGGTTCTTCTCCAGCGTACACGATGACGGGAAGGCGTAGATCTGTAGATTATACTTTATCCCCTGGCCCAGGCGCCTACGAACACAGGGGCGAGCATGGAGGTCCCTCTTACACCATGTCCGGAAGATCAAAGGATTATTCTCAAGCCGAGGCGAGTTAACGTATATCGACGTCATCGTGACGTCATCAGGTCCCCGGTCCCGGTGCATACACCCATCAGAATCAGATCGGTGGTCCGGCTTACACTATGACGGGCAGGAAGGATCAGAAGGAGAACCAAAATGTTCCCGGCCCGGGAGCTTACTCACCCGACAGCAAGAGAAACGCTCCCGCCTTCACGATGAGCGGCAGGGCCAAGGACCAACACGGTTCAGAAGTGCCCGGCCCGGGTAGTTATTCTGGCTCGAGGCCTATCTCAGCTCCATCATACAGCATCAGTGGGAGGGCGAAGACGAAGACGGAGACGTTGAGTCCAGGTCCAGGAGCCTACAACAATGATGCCATACGTGAGTCGAATCGATATCTGACGCCGCAATTGACGTGATTCAGGTGTGGCGGCTCCGGCTTATACCATGGGAGGAAGAAAGAGCAGCCAGGTCGGTTCTCTGTCCCCAGGTCCCGGTGCTTACGATAATATGGCTCTATTGGGAACGAGTCCCGCTTACACCATGTCCGGACGCACTCGTTCTGCTTCGAGAGATCACATCCCCGGCCCAGGAAGTTACGATCATGGTGGTAAATCACCCAACGGACCTTCTTACACAATGTCCGGCCGTGTCAAGGATCACCAGACGGCTCCAGTGCCAGGCCCGGGAGCGTACAGCCCCGATTCGACCAGAACGGCTCCCGCCTTCACCATGTCCGGTAAACACAAGGGAGAGAGGAGAGAAGGTGAAGAAGTGAAGGAGAAAGAGACAATTGATCTCGTGCAGATGTACCGGGCCCGGGTGCTTACACCGAGAAGAACGGCAGTGATGGTCCAGCTTACACGATGAGCGGTCGACACACGAAGAGAGAAGATCAGTTGGCGCCCGGACCTGGACAATACGAGTACGGTTCAAACATTGGAAAGGCTCCCGCTTACACTATGACCGGAAGAAAAGATGATCCAGCTGGAATGAACGTACCAGGACCAGGCACGTACAACAGCGGAGGTCAGCTTGGAGGACCAGCTCACACGATGAGTGGCAAGTTGAAGGACAGAGAGGACAATTACGTGCCAGGGCCGGGACAGTACGAATACGGCACGAACATCGGAAGAGCACCTGCCTATACGATGACCGGTAGGAGGGAAGAGTCTTCTGGAATGAACGTACCGGGACCGGGAACATACAATAACAGCAGTCAACTTGGAGGTCCAGCTCACACGATGAGCGGCAAGCTGAAGGACAGAGAGGACAACTATGTACCAGGACCGGGTCAGTATGAATACGGCTCGAACATTGGAAAGGCTCCCGCTTACACGATGACCGGGAGAAAGGACGAGCAAGCTGGAATGAACGTACCAGGACCAGGCACGTACAACAACAGCAGCCAGCTTGGTGGACCAGCTCACACGATGAGTGGCAAGCTGAAGGACAGAGAAGACAACTACGTCCCAGGACCAGGCCAATACGAGCACCCCTCGAACATTGGAAAAGCACCTGCCTATACGATGACGGGCAGAAAAGATGATCCAGCTGGAATGAACGTACCAGGACCAGGCACCTACAACAGCGGTAGTCAGCTCGGTGGACCAGCTCACACAATGAGTGGCAAGCTGAAGGACAGAGAAGACAACTATGTACCAGGACCAGGCCAGTACGAGCACGGCAGCCACATTGGAAAAGCTCCCGCTTTTACTATGACCGGAAGGAAGGACGAGCCGGACGCCATGAATGTACCAGGGCCTGGAACTTACAACAGTGGCAGCCATTTGGGTGGACCAGCTCACACGATGAGCGGCAAGCTGAAGGATAGGGAAGACAACTATGTACCGGGGCCAGGCCAGTACGAACACGGCTCGAACATTGGAAAGGCACCTGCCTACACGATGACCGGAAGAAAGGAAGAAACCAATGGAATGAACGTACCAGGACCAGGCACCTACAACAGCGGTAGTCAGCTCGGAGGACCAGCTCACACAATGAGTGGCAAGCTGAAGGACAGAGAGGACAACTACGTACCAGGACCAGGCCAATACGAGTACTGCTCGAACATCGGAAAAGCACCTGCCTACACTATGACCGGCCGCAAAGAAGATCCTGATGGAACAAACGTACCAGGACCAGGAACGTACAACAGCGGCAGTCAGCTTGGCGGACCAGCTCACACGATGAGTGGTAAGCTGAAGGATAAAGAAGACAACTACGTACCTGGACCGGGTCAGTACGAACACGGCAGCCACATTGGAAAGGCCCCTGCTTATACTATGACGGGAAGAAAGGACGAGCAAGCTGGAATGAACGTACCGGGACCAGGCACGTACAACAACAGCAGCCAGCTTGGAGGTCCAGCTCACACAATGAGCGGCAAGCTGAAGGACAGAGAAGACAACTATGTACCGGGACCAGGACAGTACGAACATGGTTCGAATATCGGAAAAGCTCCCGCCTACACAATGACGGGCAGAAAGGACGAGCAGGCTGCAATGAACGTACCAGGACCAGGAGCGTACAACAGCGGCAGCCAGCTTGGCGGACCAGCCCACACGATGAGCGGCAAGCTGAAGGATAGGGAAGACAACTATGTACCGGGGCCAGGCCAGTACGAACACGGTAGCAATATCGGAAAGGCGCCCGCCTATACCATGACTGGTAGGAAAGAAGAGCCTGATGGAATGAATGTACCGGGTCCAGGAACTTATGGTAGTCCAAGTCAACTGAGCGGACCTGCTCATACGATGAGCGGCAAGCTGAAGGACAGAGAAGACAACTACGTGCCAGGCCCAGGACAGTACGAACACGGTAGCAACATCGGAAAGGCTCCCGCTTACACCATGACTGGAAGAAAGGAGGAGGCATCGGGCATGAACGTACCAGGACCAGGCACGTACAACAGCGGAAGCCAGTTGGGAGGACCTGCCCACACGATGAGTGGGAAACTCCAAGACAGAGAGGATAACTATGTACCGGGACCAGGCCAGTACGAACACGGCTCGAACATTGGAAAGGCGCCAGCTTACACTATGACGGGAAGAAAAGAAGAAGCGAGCGGTATGAATGTACCAGGACCAGGCACCTACAACAGCGGCAGCCAGCTTGGAGGTCCAGCTCATACGATGAGTGGCAAGTTGCAAGACAGAGAAGACAACTATGTACCGGGGCCAGGTCAATACGAGCATGGAAGTCATATTGGGAAGGCACCTGCTTACACGATGACTGGCAGAAAGGCCGAATCCGACGGAATGAACGTACCAGGACCAGGCACGTACAACAACAGCAGCCAGCTTGGAGGTCCAGCTCACACCATGAGTGGAAAGTTGAAGGACAGAGAAGACAACTATGTACCGGGGCCAGGCCAGTACGAACACGGCAGCAATATCGGAAAGGCGCCCGCCTATACCATGACTGGTAGGAAAGAAGAGCCTGATGGAATGAACGTACCAGGACCAGGCACCTACAACAGCGGTAGTCAGCTTGGAGGTCCAGCTCACACAATGAGCGGCAAACTGAAGGACAGAGAGGACAACTACGTACCAGGACCAGGCCAATACGAGCACCCCTCGAACATTGGAAAAGCTCCCGCTTACACAATGACGGGCAGAAAGGACGAGCAGACTGCAATGAACGTACCGGGTCCAGGCACATACAACAGTGACAGTCAGCTCGGTGGTCCATCACACACCATGAGTGGAAAACTCCAAGAGAAGCAAGACAATTACGTTCCAGGTCCAGGTCAATACGAGCACAACACCCACATTGGAAAGGCTCCCGCTTACACGTTGACGGGTAGAAAAGAAGACCCTATTGCCACCAACGTACCAGGACCAGGCGCATACACCACGCAGAGTCAGCTCGGTGGACCGTCTCACACGATGAGCGGCAAGCTGAAGGACAGAGAAGACAACTATGTACCGGGCCCAGGTCAATACGAGCACAACACAAACATTGGAAAAGCTCCCGCGTACACGATGAGTGGCCGCCCCGAAGAGGAATCACAGACACAAGTTCCCGGCCCGGGCACTTACAACACTAGCAGCCAGCTGGGAGGTCCGTCTCATACGATGAGTGGAAGATTTCAAGACAAGCAAGACAACTACGTGCCAGGCCCGGGCCAATACGAGCACGGTATCACGCCCGCCCTGTACACTTCCTCGCCGAGCCACTCGATGTCGAAGAAATATCCCAAGGAGAGGCAAGAGGAGCACACCAAGCTGGGATTTGGAGAAGCCAAGACCACGCTGGGTGGACCTTCTTACACCATGACTTCGCGTTACGATGACGATTACTATTAAAGAGAAGGTGGATGTCTTTATTCTCTACGCTTTCGGTCTCATCTTGCAGCCCGACATCGCGATGTGTTTATCGTGAGGGTGGAAGAGTTTGTTGCACCAAGTGCAAGGTACCCACTCGACTTTTCTCTTCTTTGTTGGTCCTCCTTCTCTCTTCTCTGTTGGAGCTCTTTGCCTCCTCTCTGATGGAGCTCCTTCTTTCCTCTCTGTTGGAGCTTTTTCCCTCCTCTCTGTTGCAGCCCTTTCCCTCTTATTGGTGGGTGTCACGTAACTGTGGGGGGTGAGGTGATGACGAATGATGACGTCATCACCTGATGAAGTCGAGGCGGTAAGAGAGGGTGGGGCCGTAGCACTGTCGTAGTGTCTGTAGGCTCGTCGTGAACAGCTGCTTCAGCTGTGTGAAATTCTGTGGGTTCTTCTGCCACAGGACGGAGCGACACGTAGCACCGATGTCTTCCAGCTGTCTGCGTTGTAGATCGGACAATGTCGATTGTCCGGCGTCTTGTAGGCCTTCGAGGCATCTCCTCAGCTCCTCCCATTGCAAGTGGTACCTATCGCGATGCGTAACTCGAAATTTCATCTAGATCTACCTCTCTACATCCTGCCACTGATCGTCTTTCTGTTCTGAGAACATTTCATCGAATATATTTTGGATATTTGGGTCGAATTGTCTGGCGTGGAGTTGGAGAATCAATGGAGAAGTGGTGGGAACCAGCTCCATCGTTTTGTATGTGAATCCTGAGTTGATGAGGATTCCGCTGGCCAGCCACTGAGCCAAACTCTTCCCGCCAAAAAGTTGATCGACATGATGAGAACGGCCGTACACACAAGCTAAAAATAGATCCGTAGGGATCACCGTGGTAGAATCTACCGGCGTCAGCCGGAAACAATAAAATAGAATAAATACCCGCGTCTCTCCTCAACACTTCGAATAGACGATCTCTCAATGCTGCCGTGGACCAGAGAGGTTCCCCTCTACCTCTCTCACCGTGGACGTCGAACAACTGTCTTAAGAGTCCAGGATGACCGTTACACTGCTGCGCGAGAACCCTCACTGCCGTATCTTCCCCTGCGTGGGGTCAGAAGATTCCGAGAACATTTCGATCGGCACCCGTCACGGCGTAATGGTCGTAGAGGGAGGTGAGGTCTCTGATCGGACGCATTGTGATCCAATGGATGTCGCCTCGTGGAGAGCGTGGCTTTAAGAAGGGGGTCACGTCTGTTGTTGTCATGATGACTCTCAGCTTTCCACCGGATGCTTCTGTGACTGTACCTGTGAACGATCAACCTCCACGATCTCATCGGATGTGATGATGTCGGTTGTAATCGCGATGATCATCTGCGTGATGTTCACCTAAAAAGTCCACGTATGTCTCAGAGAAAATCGATCGATCGATGTCATCTATGAGCAGCAACACGTTCTTCCCTGGGTAGAGCTCTCTCAATAGATGAGAGAAGTTCGAGCCTTCTAAAAGGAGTTGATGCACCCTGTGTCCCCTCATGCTCTCCATGGCGCGACATCCTTGCTCTCGATCATCAAAGAAGGCACTATGACGTGTCAACATCTTGCGATCTTGAGACGTAACTCACGATCCCAACAAACGAATCGAAAAGTCGTTTATGTTCTGATCTTCTTCTCGCATGGTCGGTGTCTCCCCTCCGAATGTAAAGGAGATGACTATGCCATCAGAAGAGAACCGATCGATGATGAGATTGAGAAGAGTCGTTTTACCGCCTCCTGGGCAAGATTGAATGACGAAGATGGAGTTCGATCTTGCATCTGATGTATCAGCTTGGATGATATCCTTCAGGGTATCGATGATGGGCTCTCTCTCAAAGATCTTTGATTGATTGACTTTGAGATGAGGAGAGAGGTCGAGGTAGAGTCGAGGCACGGCAAAATCACTCTGGTGCATGAAGTAACAGATAACCTGTCCAACATCTTCGGGCTTCGGATACAACTTCACTGCATTCGACCAGACTGTGTCATTATCGACTGTGATGGGTGAGAAGAGGCTATAATCGACAAACTGCATCACTGATTGGTGGATTGGCTGGTGTTTGTATAGACATTTGTTCCTTGTATTTTTGGATAGCATTCAAGAGACGAAGTCTGGGTCCCATTTTCATTCCCAATGTGATCATTCGTGGTTCATCGAGGAGAACGACGTCTTCCGGCTCAAGTATCTCTTGTTCGGTCAAAACATTCAAAATGTTGTCTAAGAGCCGATCTGAAAATGATGCGTACTTCTGCAGCCATGATTTGAGATCCTGCAGTTGAATCATCAAAAATCTCAATGTCCCAATTCGTACCTGTTCTTCATTGCGTTTGTCGTCCATGTCCTCGTGCCTGTATCATCCAGTCGTTGCCGTGATCTCTGTAGATGCCATGTACGAAGAATAAATGTTCAAAGTTCCTGTCATTTATTCTCTCATTCTCTCGTCAACAGAGGCAGAGACACTTCCTCTTCTGCGTTCTTCTCATTGCTTCTTTTCACTCTCCTCCTTCTCTCTTCAATCTATCGTCGGCAGATGATGTTCCTCACTTTTCAATCTTGTAGTACAGACACATGACCAGCACGATGAGGTGCTGCACAGCGGACACAAAGTGCGGTATCCAAACGTACCAGCTCGCGTGGTGAAGAAATTTGAGAGAGAAGGTGACGATGAACACTCCGGGTGTGGTGACACACAGAGACGTGATGCTGAGCGACAGAGAATCCTTTGCCCTGATGAAGGCTTCAGAAGACGAGACGAGAGGAATGGTGCTGGTCTCACCGGTATGTCTTGTAGATCTGAGGCAGCCATGTCATTAGAACACAGATGGTGGCGATGGTGGATATGAATATGACGAATGAATTCAACTGGTGGAGTTGATGAGCCGACGAATTGACATCACGCGGATGATGGGTGATCTCTCACCTCGCTCATGTTACGAAGCACGAAGAGAAGGGCTAAACCTGGGAGGAGCATCACAAAGAAGATGACCCAAAATGCGTAGATCTGCCACATTCTCTTCTTTTCCTTTACGAGTGCATCTGTCCTCGTCAGATATCTGATGGACGTCTTTCTCGATGATCACCCGATGCCATGGTCCATTCGCCTTCAACCGACGGCAGTGCTACCGATGACGGTCCTATATAGAAAGAAAGCACGAGCGTGTAAGTCAAGCAGTTGGCCAACCTATTCTTTGTCAGACGGTTATAACGTCAGATGTGCATCGAGTGACACTCGCCATGCGATAAACATCTGAAGAACTGGCAGGAGCTCTGTGACGCATTGTGAAGACAACCAGGAGGAATCACAACATTGGTAGATGTACCAACCATCGACGTTCAGTGTGATGACGCTGCAGCATGCACCCACTGCCGAGAGGCAAACTGTGACCACAGACACACCCTCTGAAGATCTGTTCTCATTAACACTACGATGTCAGATCAGGAGAATTACCTCTTTCTATACAATAGGATCTGTTGAGGCAGGGCAGCTAACAGCGTCCCCAGTATCAGCGCTGACTGAATGTAGTAATAGAACCAATTTCGGTGTTCGACTGAACAATCGTGATCTTGCATGACGACGTGATGGGTGCAAAAGATGGTTTAGATTGGAAGATCGCATGTTGTCCGATGATCGGTAACTGCGGATCCCGAGGTCCGAAATTTCGTCTGTTCAAATATGCAGATTTATAGTTCTTCTACAACGAACCTTGACCATTTCTGATCATCGAAGATCCTTACATCATGTTGAACTCATTGACGGTGAATATATGAGACGATGTGACATGAATTGAGCTGTTTCAGAAACTCGGAGAGGGCTATTCGAATCCTGAGGGTCACATTCCAATCGACATACACATTAATAAGTTGTTGGGTACGTCTTCTGGTAAGGAGATGTAAATTGACGATTCGTAGAATGGCTTGTCGATCGACGAAAGATTCCCAGTGATTGGAAGAAGCAGTTGCAGCCCATCGGTCTGCGTGTGAAGGATGCCTCTTCTCATCTTCCCGACAGTCCTCTCTTGCAGAAATACAGAGATTCCATGCAACGTAATTCTCATCGTTCAACATCATCCATTAACGATGGCCACAGCTCTGACATACTTTGACTGTCTGGAAATCCTCAAACTCCTCCCCCAAACAGGAGAAGACGAGACGAAGAATTTATTCGGTACATACAACTCCAAGGTATGACAATGTCCAATGATCCCGCGTGACCATCTTTCACAGGTCATGAAAGAATGGAACGATATCATTCGTTCTTACGAATCCAACTTCATCTATTTGGGTGAACTCGCCTCGAACCTCGTCAACATCGTCAACGTCGAGCTGTGAGTCGATTCTCATGCGATATACGACATCCATCTGATCTGCCAACAGACCTCAGATGAGTAAGACCATCGATCGATGCAACAAGTCCATCATGGAGTTGGAGAGGAAAGATGGAGAATACAACCGAAGCATTCAGAATTACAAGTCGAAATACCAACAAGCCTGCCAGTCTCTCGGCGTGAAGGTATCTCATCATCCATCCCCGATGAAACTTTAAAATCGATTTTCCGTCTTTTATTTCTCTGACCCTCTCCAGGGAGAGAACGTAGAGACGGAAGTACCGCAATTGATCCAAGAGCTCCCCACCATCTTCGACCGTGTCGTCGTTCACCTACGTCAGCCAGAAGTCACGCAGGCCATCCTCTACTACCGCGAGTTCAACAAGATGCTCTCTCTGTACGAAGGCGAGCAGCTCAACCTCCTCGAAGACATCCAGAAGAACGGAAACCGCCCAAACTCTTCAGAAGTCAAGAGCTTAGAGAAAGATTGGAACCTTATCGAGGACTACAGACCTGAGGGAGAGAAGGAGATCATACTGCCGACCAAATCGTTAGACATGACAGAGTCCATCATCGAGCTCCCCGCACCATCACCATCTGACGATGAGAATGTGAAAGGAGAAGAAGAGCCTGTTATTCAGATGGAAGAGCCTGTTGTTCAGACAGAAGAGGTGGAGTGATTGTCGATCGATTTCGACTCAATCTCTACGAGGGAGAAATCAGTTGGGACGTAGAAGATTCGAACGAAATATCTTGGGATATCGGAGATGGAGATGTTAAGATCGAGCTGGTAGAAGCTTCTGAAGAGAAGAAGGAAGAGGAGACGATATTGGGAAACGCGGCGCAGAGACACAAGTTTGTGGGGGATCTGATGGAGGTGATGATGAAGGTGATGGAGAGGTGGAGCTCATCATGAACAGCTGTATGGTTTCTTAGAGCAGAGATTGGAAGACGTGAAAGCTGCGCAGAAGGAGGAGTCCGGTTATTCTCTCTTCGAAAAGGTGGGATTTTATTCCATTTTATTTTTTATCTTTGGGACATGACGTGGCTGACGTGTTCGAACAGACGAGCGAGGTCATCAGCGAGTTCGAGGACGTGAACAAATTGCAGAAAGCCATCGCAGCCGTCAAACTCGTCGTGAACGACATCAACAGCAACAGAACGAAACAGCTACTCGATATCAAGACGTCTAATAGGTGATCATCACATCATCCATCATCCAATCACATCACATCACATCACATCTTCAATCATACGATCGATCACATCACACATCACGCAGCATCACACATGACACATCGCACATCATCGACACGCTGACCCCGTTTAGATATTCTGATCGCATCATCTCCGGACTCAAACAACTCACCGGCTGCGTCGAACGTTGCCTGGCCTCCCTCCAATACTCTCAGAGTAAGAAGCAAGAGCACTCGAGCACGATAGAGTCCACGCGACCTCTCATGCTGGAGATGACAAAGAGGATGAGCGAGATGAAGCAGGTGATGGAGGCTGCCCTATCGAAACAATACAACGGCAGAGAAGTTCACATCGTAGGAGAAATAAACAATTATTAAATCTTCACTTAAGAATTGGAGAGAAAATATTTTCACATATTTTGGAAGTTTTTGTCGAATTTGAAAAAAGATTTTGGATGCGTAAATTGTAAAGGGGGAATTGGCAGGACACCGTGATAACATTGACAACACAACAACATGTCGGACCCCAAAGACGAGAAGGTGTGAGAGAACGTGTTGCAACGCCTTAATGATGGACAGACGAGAGATCCTGATGAAGAGGCCGAGGCCGAATTAGAGGCTGAGGAGAAGAGACAAGCGGAGAAGAAGGCGAGAGCTGAGAGAGTTCGCCAGAGAAGAGAAGAGTTGAGAAAGAGAGCTCAGGCAGATGAAGCAGAAGAGAAGGTATGGACGATCCATTTTCTTTCATTGACCTCTACAGTCCGAGCCAGCGAAGAAGACGGCGAGCACAGAGCCGGAGGCACCCAAGATCAGAGAATCTCTCATCGAATCGAGTATCAATTTCCTCAATCATCCCCGAGTCAAACCTTCACCGAAAGATCAGAAGATCGCATTCTTAAAGAAGAAGGGATTAACCACAGAGGAGATCGATGAAGCCTTCAGAAGGGTGTCCGGTGACGATGCTTCCGGTAATCATTCGAGATCCATCTTCCAACTCTGAGACATCTGCAGCTGTCGGAGGTTTACAACAACCAGCCAGTCGACCCGTCGGTCGTCCCGCCAACGAGGGTCTACAAGTTCCTCCACCTCCATACTACCCTCCACCGCAGCAACAGATCATCCAGGTACACATTGACCATCTCATCATCATCACATGTCATCTGTGGGTGCGAGCTGATCTCTATTGCAGGCACCACCAGTTCAACCGGGATGGTATCAAACGGGAACAGGTCTAGCTCTCATCATCTTTGGAGCTGCTGGTCTCGGTCTCGGTGCTTCTTACGTGGCCCAGGTAATTTTCCAATTCTTTTCATCGAATGCGTTAAAGATTGATTATAATTGCTGTATCGAAGAAAAAAACGAAATTTTCATCACTCTGAATCTATGACTTATCTAACTTTTCCACAGAAACTCATTCCTTGGTTCTCTGGTAACGACACCAAGGTGAAATAAGAAAAAATTCGATGTAGAAGGAGACGAGAGAAACATGAAATATATCTGACATCACCATCACTGACATCATGATCAGAAGGCAGCGGAAGAAGCAGAGAGAAAAGCGAAAGAGAATCAGATCGTCGAGCAGGTGAGACCACACATGGACATCCGAATCGATGATGAACCGAAGATCAGCTCATGTCATCGGTGAAAGCGATGCAAGATAGAACCGACTCGATGCAAGAGATGATGAGGACTCTGATGGTACAGCAGCAGCAGACGACCTTATTGTCCCAGGCTGCAGCTTCTGCCAATCACCAGCCTGCACCACTGGATGCAGCAGCCAAATTGGAGAAAATCAAGCAGAATGAGATGGAGGTGAGAAATGTCTCGATTATTTCATTTTTCTCTCTTCACTTTCTTCACTTTTCGTAATTTTATTTCGCTGAAAAATTTAGGCCGAGTTGAAGAAGTTGAGGGCCATTCTCATGGACCGAAACGCGGCACCCGCTGGAACTCAGAGTTGGACACCTCCCACAAACAAGCCTTCTCTTCCGTCTTGGCAGACGACACCTAAGAGCTCCACCCTCTCTACGTCAGTTGCTCCAACCACACCCCCCACCCAGCCTGCGTCGCAGCCCGCACCGACCGCACAAGGTGAGAAGATCATCACGATCGTCATCGTCATCTCATCTGATCATCGTCCACCATCATATCATCTTCTCACCATCATCACATCATCTTCTCACCATCATCACATCATCTTCTCACCATCATCACATCATCTTCTTATCATGACATCATCGTCTCACCATGACACCTCTCTCACCATCACATCATCTTCTCACCATCATCACATCATCACTACACCCAACGACAAGACTGACGTCCTCTCAGAGACGACCATGATGCCACAACACCACACAGACAGACTCGCCCAGCTGGCCAGCGGAGTCATCCCGGATGACGTCGACCAGAACTTGGATGATGCACCGAGGGGCGACGGCACCATCGAAAAGTCCACACGCGAGGTCAGGCCGAAGCCCTGGCAGAGAAAGTCTGAAGACGACAAGAGCGAGGCCGGTGAGGCCACCGCGAGCTCTGTCGCCGTGTCGGAGGGAAATTCTTCTTCTCAGTGATAAAGACTCTCGTGTTGAATTTGTACTGAATTTGTCTAAACTCCACAGTCGTTCGATCATCTTCTTGCGAGATGGATAATGTCACGATATAATAATACGCTGATATTTTATAAACGAGAGAAATGTTCCAAATGAGATGGTGACTGATATCCATTTGAGAGTTTGTGAGCGTAAGTTGTACGGTGGAGCCAGCTCAGCATTCTCTTCTTCTTTGAGCCATAGCAGCCCCTGTGGAGATTCCACAGGTCAATCCAGCCTTACAAAGCTGTCTGCTTGAATCACAACGTGGTGATGTTGTAGACCGTCACGAGAAGTGACACGATCGCAATCACCCATTACAACCAGTTCCAATGTGCTGTCCACGATCTGTTTTCCAACGAGTCCACCGATGGAACCGATCGTTCGATCTGGTCACAGGTCAGTGTAGAGAGGTTCCAAACATACATACTGTGTGCGAAATTCCGCAGCCTTTCGCTTCCCATTATCCCAAAACTTATCAAGGAAATCGAGAAGAGGGTGCGGCGAGGAGATGGCATTAAGTGAATGTAATCGAGTGACAGATGACTCACGACATTCTTGAGTCTGACTCGGTCCTTGAATCTGCGATGTTCTAAAGTCTCAGGGAAATCGATATCCTTCGTACCTGACACTCACCTCCTACCATTCAGAACGCTGTGCCGATGATTCACTGTATCAGGAGCTCCCATCTTCTCTGTCACCCGTGCGGTTGGTCCCTGCTATACTTCTGAGAGAATGCTGACACGCTCTCCACTTTCAGTGAGTCCTCTGTTCATCACACTCGGCTCATTCATATCCATTCACAATCGAGAGACGAAGAGAAGAGTGTTCGCGTGGCTAAAGTTTAATAGCCGATGGCCAAGATGAGCCCATAACCAACCGTGATGATGATGAGCCAAACGAGGATGGAAGCGGGGACTCCACTCTTCAGAAAGTCCATGGTAGTCAAATACCTCCTGCCCACCTACACCCGTCTCAATCTTTCGGTCCGTCTCAAACGTTCGATCCGTCCCAAACGTTCGGTCCGTCTCAAACATTCGTGCCCCCACCTCATCCTCTAGCATGGCCGCGTTCAAGTTGGGGAAACCACTCACGATGAGTCCCATTCCTGCCGAGCAACACAGACCCGCACCAAAGACTAACAGGTTCGCCCTGCCTCCACCCAATGTCTTTCCAATCTGTGCCACCACAGGCAGGATGACCAACGCGGAGACCTCGACAGGGTGAGTGATGACGTCATCGTGCGTAAGGTACGTACCGTGTGGGAGATGAAGGTGGCGACGACGAGTACCAGGGCGGTGAAGGTGATGTAGATGGACCACATGTTCATGCCTTCTACCAGGGTTCTCACGGAGGAGACGATGTTGTGAAGGAGGCCGGAGCTGTCCACGGCTGTGGGAGGTCAGGTGATGATGGTGATGATGGTGATGATGGTGATGATGATGATGGTGATGATGGTGATGATGATGGTGATGATGGTGATGATGATGGTGATGATGGTGATGGTGATGGTAGTGATGATGGTGATGGTCGCGAATGATGTGATGTTCAATGATGACATCGCGATCATCACCATCGTGACATTCAAAGACACGATCCCACCTTTTCCCAATGCAGTTCCACCCATGGCCAGAAACACGACCGTCCACAAGAAGCTGTTGAAATCATCCTTGGACAATATCCCCGTACCAAAGAAAGCGATGACTGGCACGATGGCCAACACTCCCATGTCCCCCACGTACTGCTCCCGCGTCATTCACGCTTCGAATCCGGCTCACCTCTTCCAATTTTTTTTCGAAGCACCAGAGGGCGATGACCAGTAGGGTCGTCCCCATGATGAAGTAATGCTTCCAATCGAAGGTTTCGTTGCCCGGTCTGATGGGTATGATCTTCGTGCCCCAGGGTCGGTAGACTAACTGTACGAGGTAAGATGTCATGACGGAGAGGTGTGATATCGTGGGGGGAGGTGTGATGTCGTGGGGGGAGGTGTGATGTCTTACCATGAGGACGGACCAGGTAGTGAATAGGGAGAGGATGACGATAGGAAGCGCCACGGCAAACCATTGCAGCCAGCCTGGTTTGGGTTCCACCATGGCTTCTAATGCGAAGAGATTCTGGGGCGATGCGATGGGGGATGCCATACCACCTGAGAGGATGAGGACGATATCATATATTTCGATGCGATATCACATGTGTACATGTGATGTCGTGTGTTTCGTTGTGATATCATGTGTTGGATCGTGATATCATATATTCGACTGTGCGCAGTGGTCGTGATATCGTAATACGATGTACGACGTCGCATCTTCTTCCATGATATCATACGTGATGACGTCACTCACCCAAATTCGAAGCGAGAGCGATGCCCATGATGAGACAATTGGCAAAATCACTATTCTTTGGTAAAGTCCTCAATATCGGCTGTGAAATCTCAGCGAAATTTCCACCTTCCCATTCGAATGAAACCCACTTGTATGAGAGAGAAGCAGAGTACGGGGGCGGCCACGTTTGAAATCCACATGGAGAGGAAAGTAGCTACAGCCATGTTTGCGATGAGGACAACCCCGGGTCGGGTTCCCGCCCGGCTCAGCACTTGAGTTGCCAACAACTTGGCAATGTGGTATTTGCTGAGGGCGGCGGCTATGGTGAAACCACCGAGGAGGAGCATGATGGTGGGACTGAACATTCCTTTGAAGACCTGAAGAATAGATCATGATCGTGATCATGATCATTATCTGATCATGATCGTGATCGTGATCATAATCATGATCATGATCGTGATGAGATGATCATGAACGTGGTCGCGATGATGACCATCGTGATGATCACCGATGAGATGATCATGATCTTGAAGACACGATCGTATTCTTTCACACCTCCTTCGTTGCATCTGGTGACGACAGTCTGTGTAGATCGGTGTGATCTCTGTGTACTCTCATGACGATAGCCAGGAGAGGAATCATCAGTGCCGTGACAAACAGAGGTATGGCCTATCGTTACGTTACGTTACGTATGACACACTGATTCACCTCTGTACACCACATGATGGAAGCGAAGAGAAGGATAGCGAGACAGCATCTCGCCTCGTCACCCTGGAGATGTGAGTTTTCATCGAATTTTCACGGACGGACACACCTGTACGGGTAGGAAGAAGGCACCGAGTATGAGTACCAGTAAGGCGATGGGGATGATGATCATCTGGCGATTGAGACATTTTAAGAGTTTCGCTCCTCTGTCGGTGATGGTAGGTGATGGTGGCTGATGATCATCAGTCATTGAGATCATGATCATCATGATGAATGATCACGGACAATTATGGACAATCGTGCTGATCGATCATGATCATCATGATGAACCATCACGAGTCATCGTCATGACTTTACACTCACCGCCGCCACTCTCACAGTGTTGGCCTTTCTATCTCTCGACACCATGTCCCTCCACACCGTGTTCCTCTCGTACACCACTTGCTCTCTCAGGTGAGAAGACAACACACGCGATGCTGCCCTGGTATCGCCTCCGGTGGCCAATTTCGCATAGCTGGAGATGACTGCATCTATGGCTTCGTTGATGTTCTGCTGGTTCTTCTCTTGGTAAGGTGACTTCTGCGCGACGACCTGTACGTGGGTTTAGGGTTTAATTTGGGGAAGGTCTCACGGTCTGGAGGTAGTGGTCCTTAACTTTGTTGCCCGTGACCTTGTCGTACCTGTCGGGGTCGGTTGGCTGGTTGTAGATGGACGATTCACTTCTTGAGGCCCTTTCGGATTCCAGTCCAATTCAATTCGGCGAACGATTTCATCTCGGATAATTGCACGAAAATTTCGATCAATTTTGCCTGGACTTTTCAATTTTCATCGAGTTTTCGTACCGAGTACCTTGAGTTGGTTCCTTGTCCTTACGATACGATCTACGTCCACACTGATAATGTTCGAATTTCCCACTAGATTTCATCAGCGGTCAAGCGTAAGTTACGTATGAAGGCATCACCCTCTACGTCTACGTCTGAGGCGTTAGAATGCCTTCGTTGGGTTTTGATGAGAGCCGTCCTCTCGTTGGCATTGTCTTCTCTCTTCGAGGTGTGAGTTGTAGATAGATTGACAATCATGCGTAAATCTCATGTGATATATGTTATTTTCAAGAGAAGTGTCGTATCGGTATCAGCTTCTAGATGCACGGAGGAAAGAGAGTATTTCTTGATTTCTTTTCTTCTATTGATGTTGGATATGATGAGGTGTTGATGATGTGGACACACATCACTGTCGGAATAGCTGCGCAGTCGACTGGGTGCGAGGTGTGACTTTGGTTTGTTTCTCGGCTGCTGTCTCTTCAGAGGGATTTGGATGGATGATGTCATCCAGAGGAGTATGGTGATGTCAAGATGGTGGAGAACTCACCGTTGCCACTTGTTCAGAATCCAAATTCAGACGAGAAAATCTCTCCAATATCTCTGCCGACTTGACATCATACCATCGGACGACCTTCTCTAGCTCTTTGTCCACCAATTGTAAGAAGTTCACGTTACTGCTCGATTCCAACAGAGGCACTTGCTTCGAGGGGTGAGTTTCGACGGGAGTTCTCGGTATGCTCACGTCTGATTTCGATGAACCATCGAGCTGTATGATTGAGTCACGTGACGTAAAATAGGATATGTCACCTGTGCTTTCTCTGCATCATAGATGGCCTTCTTCAGTAGACCGTAACTGATTCAATCAATCGACGGTGTCAATCTCAACACCCACTCGATATAATGATCTATCCATTCCGGCACGCTGTTGAATTGAAGACTGTGAGTGAACTTCATCCTATGCGAGGAGCCCTGAGAAAGAGATGTCGCTGACAGCGGAAAGATGATTCTACAACGAGACCAGATGAGTTTTTCATTTCCCGCCAAAGGACAATTTTTCAAACCTACAAAAAGAAGGACAGGTGATGATGAAGAAGGCCATAGCACCCGTTCGAATTGGACCCGTCGGTACGAAGCCAGAGCCACAGAAGAAGGTAGAGGCTCCGAAGAGCATCGTAAGAGAAGAGATAGAGGAGGAAGAAGAGACGCAGTTCATCTGCAATGAAGACGAAGAAGATATCGAAGAGGAATCCTTCTACAGCTGCTCCGAAGATGACGAAGAGAAAGATCTCTCTGACTTCATCACAGACAGCAGCGTTGGAGGTGAGCATCTCCCTTCTCAAGACCTCCTGACTCTTTATGTAGAGATATACGCCGCAGATACAGACGACGATCTCGGTTTCGAGATTCCCACTCTGGTCATACAACTGCCCTCAGATGGCTTCGAAGAGCTCGTTGACTTTGACGACTTGAAGTTCGAGCTCAACGAGATCGAACACGAACAAATCCTGGATGAAGAGATACACGACGAAGAGAGTCAAGAAGAAGAAGAGATCCTAGATGAAGAGGCCGAAAATGAAGAAGAGGAGATTCTCGATGAGGAAGATGATCCAGAGCCCGTCGAATATGACACGAACGATCTCGAAGATCCTTTCAAGCAGCTTCAGCTGGAGGTCAGTTTCTCCTTGCCATCCTTCCCTCTGATAACATCCAGACCGCCATCCGCCAACGCAATCAAGGCCAGAAAGAGAAGAGAGAAAAGCACATGGAGGACATGTTCTTTCAATTGACCAACGGTGCTCCCGCTCCTTACATCACTCCAAAGAAATTTGTCAAGAAATCGAAGCAGGCCGACACGCTCAAGACTCCCACAACGACACAGACGCCCCGAGTGAGTCATCTTCCAATGAGCATCTCACCGACCGCATCAGATCACAAAGACATCACTCACGACGGGTTTGGAAGAGTCCATGGGCACCATGTATATCACTCCGCAGCCTACCAGCCTGAAGAGAAAGCAAGTTCGAATGCAAATGGACCCCGCCAACGTGCAGGTGATGTTGACAGAGAGGAGGGGAGCTGATGGAGGCAGGGAGTGCAGCAGCAGCTGTTGCAAGATCTCAATTCGAACGTGGAAGAGAAGGCCGTGGCTACCCCTGTGTCCGGAGGCAATCGACGTGTTGCCATCGTAAACTTGAGGTGCGTCGATTAGATCTATCCTCTACACTCATCTCTATCCTCACTCCATCATCATGATGGTCATCATCAGACACGAATCATCATCTGACACCATCATCGTCCATCGATCATCATCTGACACCATCATCAGACTTCCCTCTCTCGTCCGATGCTTTGACCCCTCTTACCGCAAACTCCTCGTCTCCGTGTTAGGTCGTCACGCAGAGTCCATCCTCTCTTACGATGGTGACATCACTTACCTCATCGCCGCCTTGACACGATTGGGACTCTTTCTCTTTGATTATCCATCGATCTGGAAGAGGAACATCAACGCCCCAGAATCTGACTCTTCCGCTTCGTCTACACCGACATCGTCGGACGATGTGACGCCGGAGGGCGGGAAAAAGGGTGAGGTGTACGGTGGGATTTAGGGTTTACGGATGGCAGATTTACCCCGGTTGGCGGCAAAATTGGCGTGGGAGAGTGGAATGCTCGTGCAGAGTTTTGTCGACGATCGCGCGTCGAACGATGAGACGTTGAGGAGTGCGATGAAATTGTGGATGGACAAGGTGGAGAACACTGGCCATTGGTTCGAAAGGAGAGACAACTCACGACACAAGGTGATGCGATCGTCTCATCATCATCATCAAGATCATCGCACACTCTTCATCTCACATCACGATCATCATCATCATGCTTCGATCGTGAGGCTGATGAGGTCAGGTGGTCGTCATTCTCTCTCAGTTGGTGACGTTGCATCTATTGAGACTGCCCGAAGAAGTTCTATTGACCATCTCACAATTACCGATCGAAGAGTACCAGCAAGTCTCTTCCGTCCTCGCTCACTTCAAGGAAGATTCTGAGATCCGTCTCATCTTCACTTCGATGCAGGTGAACAATTGTCATATAAACGTCATCCATATGTTCATGACGCATCGTGATCGTCATCGATCACTCGCGATCATCCGTCATCTGATCATCCGATCATCCAATCGTCTGATCATCCAGTCATCTGATCATCTGATCATCCAATCATCTGATCTGACCACCAGACGATGATGAGTCGCCCACCTCAGGAATTATCTTCCGCCATGAGCAACTCCGACATGGTACAACTGCCCGACGGCACCCGAGTCTCCGTGTCCTCCATCCTGCGTGAGAACAAACAGATGAAAGACAGAGAGGCCAGGCTGGCAAAAGACATCCACATGTTTTACTTCCAGCAGTATGAACAACTGTGGAAGAGGACACACCTGTCAGAAGAGTCTTTGGAAAAGTCAATGTTACGTGTCAGGGAATTGGAGGTGACATTGAGCGTTGTAGATGGAAGATTGATGAGAGATAGAAACAGAACGAAGTGCTGAAGGCTCAAGCGAAGACGGTGCCGGTAGCAGCTGCGAGCGTACCACCATCTCACGTAGCTTTCCAGACCGAACAGCAGAAGAGGTTCCATTATTATTACGGGGTGAGAGATCATCATCCGATCATGATGATCCACCGTCATGACAATCACACATCATCATCATCATCATCTCATCACCATCTCACGATCATCAGGAGGTCCACAAGGGCAGACAATACAATTCCGATGGGGTGAGCCGATACATCTCATCTTCACACGTCTCATCATCATCAGCTCCTGAGAATCTTTGGAGACGAATTCAAGTACATCAGCCAACAGATCAACGCCACCGTCTCCAAATCCTACGTTGGCATGCCCAACCCAGTCATGATGCCATCCGTCCCATCGTCATCACGAGCACCCTCGCACGTCTCATCGTCTCATGTGCCACATCAAGTGGCGTCTCATGCACCTCCCATGATGCCATCATCATCTCAGCCACCATCATCATCGTCATCGCATGTGTCTGTTGGAGGTGCACCCTCTATGTCACAAGGATTTGATCACAGGCTGCTGGCGGCCGGCCAACTACAACCTGCCAGACCGACTCAGGGACACCCTACGGCGTCTCAAGCGGCGTACCAGAGGCCAGCTGGTGGACAAATTTTGGCGGGAACGCAGTCGATCCATGTACAACCTACCAAACAGAAGGGGCAGGTCCCAAATGACAAGGAGAACTTTCATCCAAACCGTCAGAATGTGAAATTCTGAGGGAAAAAAATGAATGTAACAAGGAAAAGATTACAATTTTTTCTATCTGGAGTTTGAAATCTTGAAAGTCTTCTCACAATAGTGAATTGGTGTTGAGGTGCATAATTTATTTCGATTTATTTCTTGTGTTTCCCAAGATGCAGGTGTAGAAAGCGGAACAGTTTTGTGATCAGACATCACGTGATGATACGACGACTGGCCAGATGGAGTTTATCTCCTGGAAGATGTGCAGTCACATCTGCTAAAGCATTCACTCGCTCGAATGTCCACCCTACCTTTCGAACCATCACTTCCAATCGTGCCTTACCATTCCTAAGACAGCCAAACGTTCTACCTGTGAGGTCGTATTCAGGTAGTCATTTATCACGTACCACATACATCTGATGTCTCTTCAGATGTCTCTCAGTCTACCGAAGAGGACGGCCCTGAGACACTGCAAGAGAACGTCAGTGCCATCAATCTCCTGACTTCAAAGGGAATCACTGCACTAGACGATACCGATCGAATCATCTTGAGACATTGCTGTCTATCGGCCGCTTACCGAGGCCACGTTCCATCCCAATTACTCTACGGTACCGATCCCATTCCATCAAACGCCACATATCATCCATCTCACATCACGAGCTGACGTCACACAGCGACCATGTGCGCTCAAGGTGTCGGCGGTGACACGAACCCCATGGAGGCTCTCACCTGGTACAAGGCTGCCGCCAGCACAGACCCATCCGACACCCCCATCAGCCCCTCCCGCCAGAAGAAATCCGGAAAATTCGAAGAGATCATCATCGAAGATGAGGTGAGCGCGTTGTAGATTGACCCTCTTCCCATCGTCATCAGGTGGAATACGCTCGCTCGAGGTCGAGAGCCAGCTATGCCGTGGCCGTTACGTATCTAACGGGTAGCGCTAGACAAGCGTTCTCATCTCTCGTGGAGAAGAAGAGTGATAGTGAATACTGGGACCCGGAGAGGGCACCGATGATCATGGAACATGGTGTTCTCATCGAACGCGATGGAGGGTGAGTGTCATCAACCGACTTCATTGTTGTCGTATTGTCGTACTCGTGATCAAGATCAAAGTCATCGTAACATTCTGTTGGTGTGACCTTCATGATGATCATCACTCCATTCCCGATCATCACCATCTCATCATCATCACACTGATCCACCATAGAGGTTCGTTCGACTTCAAAAAGTGGATTCGAAGAGAGAGAAAGAGAGGAATAGAGCTGAAGAAGAAACGTCTCAGCGGAAGAGAAGAGAAAGACATCCAAGTCGACGTCACACAGGGCATGAAATATCTCAAACTCAGCGCAGAATCCGGTTACATCGAAGCCATCAAGACGGTGAGAATTTTCACGATGAATTCGCACGTGATATCTATCAGTTGGCCGTGATCCACACGAATGGAATTCCAGGAAAAGTCGACGTCGACACGAAGGAGGCCGTCAAATGGTTGACGGTGGCCGGGGTCGATCACGGATCAGATGCAGCGATCTATCAGCTGGGTTGTCTCTATCTGGCGGGAAGTGTCGACGGGGAAGAAATGTCGACCGAAGAGAGTCAACGGAAGGGTCTGGGTTACGTGAAACAAGCTGCGGCGAAGGGAAACAAGGACGCGTTGCATTGGATCGGTGCGATCATCATTGTCATCAAGATCATCATCATGACGAAAGAGATCATCATGATTATGACACGACACCATGATGTGATCGCGATGAGATCATGATGACATCATCGTGATGAACATCCGATTGATTCACGCAGGTCACGCACTCCACCAAGGCATCGAAGGAATTGTAGAGAGAGATGTAGAGGAAGGTATCTCTTTCTTAGAAGCTGCCGCCAAGGAGGGACACAGCCCCAGCATGTACTATCTCGCATGCATCTACGATTCTGGCGATGGAGTTGAGAGAGACAGGAGGGTGAGCGATGTCGATCGTGTAGTTGTTGATGCGAATGTAGAAATTTCTGCACTATTTGGACATGGCTGCAGAGCTGGAAGATGCAGACGCTTTATTTGCGTACGGGGACTTGTATCTGAATGGAGAGACCAACAGAGGTGATCATCGTCGTCACGATCACCGATGTGATCGCGTGATGGACAGTGAGTTGATCGCGATCAGATGAGGAGCGAACGGATCCGCCTTACATCGAGAAAGACGAGAAGAAGGCTCTCAACTATTTCTCTCGCTCCGCTCGAACGAAAAACTCGGGTGAGACATCAGAAGTGATTCAAAATTCAAACTTTGCGCCAGGCGGGAATTTGAGTGCTCTGGGCTCTACCATCTCTGACCAAAGTATGATGACGTCATCCACGTCCGCTTCTGCGTTCTTGAACGAAGGAGCGATGTACTATCAAGGCGTGGGAACCGTTGTAGATTACGAAAAGGCATTTTACGCGTATCAGAACGCCCTACTGATCGATCCGGTGAGAGTGAAGATTGTGATCGTGATGTTGACATGACGATCATGTGATGCAGGATGTCGACTGATGTTGAACAGAATCACATTGGTGCAATGTACAATCTGGCCAGTATGTATCACGAGGGACTGGGAGTCGAAAAGAACGAGATGATGGCTAACAATCTGTTGGAAAGAGCACAGCAATTAGAAGATGCTTCATAAAAGATGAATTTGTTCTATTTTTGATAGGAGTGTGCAACGATACAATGTATTTACTTTGAACGTGTTCGTTCTTATACAAAACGTGAGCTCAGGCAAACTTCGGCTTGCTGATGCTCCTCTGTCTGATTGTCGATCAGTCACCAGCAACATCGTCAACGGCACCTCTTCGTCTTCTTCTTCTCCTTCTTCGATCTCAATTCTGCTAACTCGGCCTCCAAAACCTCCAATTCCTCATCTGCCTTCTCATCGTTTAGACAACTTTCTTGGTGTGTGGCCACTTCATTAGGATACAACATCTGATCGCAGATCTCGCACGGAATCTGTCCTTCCGCCAAGAGACTGTCTTACGATGAGCCTCAACATCGCAGACAGATTTGATTATGAACCTGAATGTCATGATGGTCGAGCGCTTTGGGCTGGCGTCTACGGGATAGAAACAACCGGTTTCGATGTGCATAGACATTTCTGTTTAGATTGAATTTGTATTGCAATTTGATGATGATTCACCTCTCAATCGTACAAACTTGTTGCAAGATTCACAGACGTCAGTTCTATTTCCACAATAATCTTCGTGTGACTCTCTACTTTGACTCAGACCGTTTGATGATGGTGATGGTATCCACCTGTCTCTGTTCGGGCAATGGAGGTGACAGAAGGGACAGATGGTCAACATCTGCAGTGGACACTCTGATTCTTTGTGCTCCTCCAAGAGAGGCTTTGTCATCTTCTCACCGCACTCACATGTAACCTAACGACAGAGTGTCAATCCATCAACATAGGAATGAGGATGGTGTCTACCTCCGTGTGAGAGGTCAGGTGTTCGTCCAGCTGCTTCGAAGGTACAGCGTCAGAGCACACTGGGCATTTGACGATATTGCGTAGACAATGAAGTTGGTGGACAGTAAAGTTACCCTCTATATCTTTGCCACTGATAACGTCACGCACGATATAGTAATTTCCTTACCAATTTTCACATAGCGGCATGATGTACGAGGCGGTGTTGTTGAAGAGAAATAAATGAAATGTTGGCATACTTTTTTTTCGCACAAGATTACCACGCAGCACTCCATCGACATGGAGGGAAACAGAGATGAAGCCCTGAGGGCATTAGAGATAGCTGCTGAGGCAGAGAAGAATGGTGATTTTCCAAAGGCATTGAAGTTGTATCAGAGATCATACAAGTGAGCACAGAACTCGCCAACACGTGAAAACTGATGTCTTTAGTTTATACCCCACTGAGAAGGCAAAGTTCAAGATAACACACCTGAAAGACAAGCCATCCGCAGCTCAAAACACACGAAACGCATCCCCACCACGTACAACGAGAAGGTGACATAGAGTTCTGAGTCCATCGAGATCGTTGATCATACATATACAGCCGTCCAGCAGCAACAGAAGAAACAAAGAGGGAGTTCACTCCTGATCAGAAGAAGTTAGTTGACAGGATCAATGCTTGCAAAGACTATTACGAGATGTTGGAGGTGTGTCCTCTGTATGTTCCCTTTCTGCGAAGACTGACCATCTCATCAGGTATCGAAAGACGCAGACAAGGATGAAATCTCCAAAAAGTACAAGAAGGTAGTTTAGAAGAGACATCATATATCATCATATATATATCATCTGATCCATCCAGTTGGCTCTTCGTCTCCATCCAGATAAAAACGGAGCTCCAGGTGCAGAAGATGCTTTCAAGAAAGTCAGTCAGGCCTTCAGCGTACTCAACGACGCCAGCAAACGAAACCAATACAACCATCGAGGTCATTTACAATCCATCACACGATGATTGACATGTCCACAGGATTCGATGCCGAGTCATCAGATGCACCGACCTATCAGAGGAGGAATGCAGGTAATGGATACGGCAATATGGACGGCATGTCGGCCGAGGAGCTGTTTCAGGCCTTCTTCCAGTCGAACCCGGGCAACTTCCACTTCTCCATGGGTGAATTTATTTCATTTTATTTCAATCGTGCTGATCCATCCAAGGTCCCAACATGAATTACCAATTCGGTACGTGATGCATCACGAACATCATGTCCATAAGTCTTTGTGTCTGACGTCAACACAGGTCAACCTCAACGAAGGAGAGCTCACCAACACGTCAGACCAGAGAACCAAGAACCACAGGGGCTCTTCAGCACCATCGTCCAGTTCATCCCCATACTTCTAGTCTTATTTTTCGTCCTCTTAAGTGGTGGTAGAAGGTGAGGTGTGTGTCTATGTCTCTTTCATCTCCTCTCCTGACGCCGCTACAGCACCGAGAGTGCTTACTCTCTCAACAAAACGGGCTACTATCAGTACCAACTCGCGTCCACGAGAAACGCAGTTCCATACTTTGTTCGTTCAGACTTTGAATCTTCTTATCCTGCGAGATCGAGGAGCAGGTACTCGTTGGAAGAGGTGAAGATGATGATGCATCGCGATGGAGATTGACGCGGGACAACAGGAGATCGAGACGCATTGGTATAGAGAAACGAGGGAGAAGTGTCGTTCTGAGAAGGTATTGAAGAGGAGAGCACAAGAGGCGGCGGAGTATTACGATGACGATGTTGAGAGATCGCGCGCTAGAAACATGAAGATGCCCTCTTGCGCAGAATTGGACAAGAGAGATTTGTCACATTAAACACGAACAGATGACCATCTTCTATCGATCCATCGCAACGTGTCTGTGATGAGCGAAAATGGCGGAAAATTGAATTTAATTTTATTCCTTGGCCGTTGAAACATCTGCACCATCATCCGTTTAACGGTCAAATAATAACTGGAAGAGTGTCTTTGAAGGAGAGGTAGCCATGCTTCGCGACCTCTCCTTTCGGCCTCGGCCGATCGATGTCAATCGACCCATGCCTGTCCTTCATAATCTGCCCGATTTGGACGCAGACTTTGCAAGTACCTCTCGCTCAGTGCCTCAGATGCCAACGGGTATGGAAGCAGAAGAAGAGGAGGTGAGAGACGGTCATATCATTACACATCGCATTCGAAACAGATCGCATCTTTTGTTTTTCGATGGAGTGGTCGAGTGACACTCGCACAGGAGGCACACATCCAAGAAGCCATAAAGAGGTCTCTCAAAGCCGCCTCTGCTCGAGAGGTGACAATTTCTATCTGCATCATCATCATCTCGTCACCGACACTGTACAGTCCTTCGCAGACATTCCAACACCTCGCGTTATCATCGTGGACGGTTGGGACGATGAAACACCAGAAGACTTCGCCAGAACATCTTCATACATTACATACGTGGATCCATTTGAGAGCAGAAACCCTCCCGTCGAATACGATCTAGAACCAGAAGATGAACCGGTATGATTCTGTATTGAAACCGTCCATTAATGATGCTGGACCATATCGTATGATATGTCCATTGAACATTCATGTCATCAAGAATTCCTTCTGACTGGATTCAGTTGTTGGAGACTCTCGCAGGTATGGAGGAAGGAAAGAACATCACTCCAGACCAAGTCGAGGCCATCATCAACAGAATGGAGAGAGATGCAGATGCACGATACGTGAGTTCATCACTTGTCCCCTTCTCCTCTCTCATCGATTTACAGGACGGTCAACCTATGGCCATTGATGAACTGGGAGCAATATCCGCCGATCACAACGTACCAGAACACATCTTGTCCATCATCTACAAACACTGGAGAGCGAGACGAGACGCAGAGAAGATGCCACTCATCTATCGATACCTGGTAATTAGGATCCCATCTTTTATTTCATTTTATTCTTCTCACACCCAACAGCGGCCGCCAGATCTAGACGATCAATCTCCATTCAAAGCCTTCCGCCCCAGCACCGATGACAAGTTAAAGAAGAAAGGAAGGAACGACTCGGCCGTTCTCATCAAGTTTAGACAACTGCGGTGAGATGCATGCCGTCCGTGATGACTCACGTTTGTATAGACAAGAGATGGAGAAGGCAAGGATGTTGTTGGAGATGATCAAGAAGAGGGAGAGATTGAAAAAAGAGCTGATCGAACACGTCGAAATTCAATACAAATTGAACGTGGCCATGATCGATGTCACGGTGAGCTGACGCACTACAACGAGCCACTCACCCTTCCAGCCCATGGACCCGAACAAGAAACGCAAGTACAATCGTATCACGATAAGAGAGTGAGTTCCATTCAAATGAGACGACAAGTGACATCTGACACGTGACAGGCCCGGTTCTGCATCACCCGAATCGGGATCGGAGTCTTCCGACTCCGACTCCGAAACCAAGCCGCGGCAGCGTAACCTCACACCACCCCAGGGCTTCGTGAGTCTATTTATAGATCACCGTGCGTACGTTACGCTCACCCCAACAGTACTCCCCCGGCTTCCCCTTCTCGAACCACCTGGCCACGGCGTCGAACGAAATTTCGATGAACGGTCACATCAAGAGATACCGCGGGAGGGCCAGATTGGGTAGAGGCGGCCGGCTCGCCTTCGACTCGATGTCCGTTGTAGATGGAGAGGGTCACGGTGACCATTGTACGCCGTGGGATCTGGGGGAGGGGGACGATGCCAGAGTCGGGTCGTTACTGGCACTGTACAGGTGATATAAGTGATAGATGTGTCCATAGTCTTGATAGACATCTAAGTATAGATAAATAAGGAAAGATAGAGATAAATATAGATAGAGATAGTACAGATAGAGATAGATAGAGATAGATGGAGATGGATAGATAGAGGGAACATACTGAATGGAAGAAACAGAAGTAGAGACCAGAACGTTGTGACGTGTAACACAGATGCCGAATTGTTGCTGAGAACTCTCCACGCCCTGAATGTCAGGAGGGGGAGAGACATGGATGCCAATATACAAGATTGACCTCCACTCTTCTTTTCTCTTGTTGTCTCTTCACACACTGAGATTCTAGTTGTATGATTTTTGTATCAACAGACAACCAACATCATGCGTCAACACGGATCTCTTTGTCCATGTGATATGAACGAGCAGCGTCATTGTGGTGGTGTGTGTGCTATGCGGTATATACGATGACGGTATCTGAAATGGTGATTGCTTCGGTTTGAAACCGTGACCAACCGTCCCATCCTGCCCGATCGCATGATCGTGTCAAATAAATCTCGACATATTCATTGTAGATTGTCAAAGTGCCGCCGGATATTGACATTCCGTGGCCTCGGCCCGTCCCGCTGGAAGCGGGAATTTCCGTCTCGGGACAGGATAATTACATGGAAATCAGAATACAGACAATCTTGAACCATGCAACCTCTTAGTAGTCCAAATAAGGTGATGTTTCGGTTCTGTACCGGTCTGATGTGTGACAGCTCACGGTGATGCTCGCGATGATCGTCGTATGTCTATTCAACGCCACCAATGGTCACCCGGTGTCCAAAAGATCACAAGACGGGGCAACTATCTACGCGACAGACAACACTACAACTCTCTCCTCTTCTAATGGAACACCATCCATCGTGATTCTCTACTACGGCCACAATGTAGAGGGGATACCCACCTTCGAAATCGTATCTGCCTCGGGAGATACATCCATCTTTGAGATCTCATACGCAGAATCACGTGCGGCATTCGACCAGTACATGGTACCAACTTCCTCTCTTCATTGTGGCTGACTCGATACAGAGCGACGGTCCACTTCCCCTAGCGGCAGCTATGGACACTTACCGAATCAACCGCTACAACATCACTGGCCCATCCATCATCTCGAATCATCTCATCCAGGGAGCGTTTCGTTACCCTCTGGAACTCTCGCGCTTCGCAACGTGGGCGTCAAACCCACCACGGACACTACGCCGTTGAACCTCCTTCCCGGATCTTTCTCATGCTCGGACGTAGACATCACTAGGATCTGGAGCGTGGGAGTCAGGACCCTCAACAGTGCTGTCTACATCTCCTTCGATCCCACCACTCTGGATCGACTTCTTTCGATACACAGATCACCAGCGCAGCGCTCCCGGCCAATCTGACGATGGAAATCGGCTCGTGGCAATCGATCCACGCTACGGCAGATCTCACCGACGTCAGCGTCTCTGTGAATGGAACTCTCGTCCTCCAATTCTCCCAGTTTGCTCACTTTTACGGGTCATTTGGCATTGGTGCATCTTTCGGCCACGCCGCATATTTTCAGAACATCACGGCCACCAGCCCGACCGGCCGAATCATCTACACGCACCCCTTGATCGATCGCTCCTTCTTGATCGACTTCTTCAGTGGATCCAACCCGGCAGACACCATCGTCGACGGCTCTCGCAGAGATCGCATCGCTTATTCAGGCGATCTCGATATTTCCGTCGGCGTCAATTTCGCCAGCACTTTCGCGCCAAGTTACATAGACGGATCGCTGGACCTCATCGGCTCGTACCAACTGCCTCCGGGTTTCTTTTTGCCCACGGCTAAGATCCAGCAAGAGCCTCTGTCCACTCCCCTCAACGTCAATCTCACCGGACTCATCGGTTATTCGTTCAATCTGTTGACCGCAATCGCTCAGAACTACCAGACGAGAGGTAACGTCTCCCTCGCTCGCACTTGGGCTCCTAAGGTGGTCAGCATGTTGGACTGGGCGGACTCGCAGGCGGCCAGTGGTCTATTCAACCTCACGACACCATCTTTCGGTGGTGACTGAAACTATTACGATCCCTCCCTCTCTGGAATCGTGACAAAGTTCAACGTGGTCTACGCGTACGCCCTGCAGCAGTGTCTGGGGCTACTGAACGATGCCGGAGTGAACGCCACCGTCTACCAGACCCGAGCCGCAACGCTACATCCATTCTCTCTGTCATGGCATCACAGCTCGCAGCCCCGGCAGGATCGTTAGCCTTCTCTCCTTCCACCATCGCCGCAGGCTGGGCCGCCAAGGTCAGCCCATACGCGTCAGCCTACCACCTCCGCGCTGCCTTCGAATCAGGAGGAGGGCTTCGTCCGCCCTCACGCTGCTGAAGAAGACTTGGGCTCCTATGGCTGATCCAGCTCGCTCCAACTACACAGGCTGCTTCTGGGAGACCCTCAATGCAGACGGCACGGCAGGATTGGACTTGGTCACGTCGCTGTGTCACGGTTGGGCGGCCGGCCCCACGGCCGAGCTCACCATACACGTTCTCGGTGTTCAACCGATTGCAGTCGGTTTCACTCAGTGGAAGGTACAGCCTCTCACGATGGGCCTAGAGTGGGCCAACGTTACCGTCCCCACTGTATTGGGAAACATCAAAGTCAGCTGGTCGTTTGAAACTGGAATGCTTCAGATGTCAGTACAGAGCCCCGCTGGAGGCAACAGAGGAACAGTCTACCTTCCACAGCCGATGCCAGCGTCGTCCGGCCAGACCGTTATACTCGTAAACGGCGTGCCCTCGTTTCAGATCAACGGAGGCGACACGTTCGTTTTGACCCAGCAGGCCGCCACGGCTACCACTGGCACAGCCAACCCCACTGCGGGTACTACAACGGGCTCTAGTGTCGGTGCCGCAGTTAGACCATCAGGAGCCACAGTGATGAGCGTCTCTCTCTGTGTCATCTCCATCGCAGCAGCTCTCATGTGAATTTAAAGTTTTTATAAATATGATTTGCGAGAGAGGCGTTCTCTTGTCATTACAGCTAACACAAACACTGCATCGATAACAAAGACGATCCTCTTTATAACGTTGCCGACACGGCCTCCTTCTGCAGAGCCTTCTCTCGATTCTGCAGCCTCTTCAGTGTCACCCCCGCCAGAAACTTGTAAAACCTCCCGCTCAGCCCCGGCGTGTTCTGAAACAGAGAGTAGAGCGTGTTGCCCTCTACAACGCACACTTCTACCCTCTCTGAAGCTGCCCTGACCGATGCAGAAGCTTCTCCCTTCTCTAAGAAGGAAATTTCGCCGAATATCTCGCCCGGGGGGATGACAGAGAGGAGGGTGGGGGTGGAGGTGGTGTTCTTCTTCTCGACGCGACACTGACCGCTGATGATCTGGTAGATGCGTTGGTGGCTGCTGCCCTCTTCGACGATGACTTGACCGGATCGGAAGGTCAACATCTCGGCGTCCTGGACAGATCAGATGATGTGATGTGTGATGATGTGATGTGATGAGAGGTGATGTGTTGTGAGATGATGTGATGAGAGATGATGTGTTGTGATGAGAGATGATGTGTTGGATCGTGATGTGATGTTATGCGATGAGATGATGTCATGTGATGATGTGATCGTGACGTATGCATGACTCACTCTCAACATCAGATCCCAATCCACTTTTGTAGGCAGGTCACTCTGCAGCAACTGGAACGCACCAGACATGCTCAGCTTAAGAGGTGACTGTGCCACAATCTGCGAGCTATTTGGCTTCAAACCGTCCAAGAGTGATTCCAATACGTTCATCACATCATCTCTCTCCGCTTTACGGTCGAACGTAAACTGAAATCTACGTGAGTTCCACGCGACTTTTCTCTCGTCTCACCCTGGATATCTTTGTGTTCGAACCTTTCGATCTTGTTATTTCTAAATAAGATTTTTCTTTCTCGATTTTGACTACGGCGGACAATGGAATGGTCTTCTGTTTCGTCACACCGAACATCCTACTGTAGATAAACAATAAATAACAATAAATCACGAAGCAAAAAGGGAGATGGAGGGAAATGTGGAGAACTCACTTCGCCCAGAATGCGATGTAATTTTGAGTGATGTAGATACGGCCGTAGTGTGTGATGTTTCTTCTGAAAGTGCAGTAATAAGCCCTCAATATGTTTTCGTCCGCTAATTCGGGGAAGAGTTGTAGGAAGAGTGCCTATTTACGATCAACATCCAATTCCATTCGTTCACTCGTGTTTGTCATTCTTATTTTAACGTGCAATATCGAACTATTTTATTTAAGATGGAATAGGAAGTAGACAAGAATGAAGAGAAATGAGATGAAAATAAGATATAATAAGATGGAATAAGATACAATAAGATACAATAAGATGAAAATAAGATACAATAAGATGGAATAAGATACAATAAGATGAAAATAAGATCGAATATGATGAAATAAGATGTAAATAAGATACATTAAGATGAAATAAGATTGATTGAGATACAATAAGATGAAAATGAGATACAATAAGATGAAAATAAGATCTCACATTCTTCTTCAGTCCTTCCGTTTCGGACGACTCCGTCTTCTCTTCCACAACAGAATTCTGTCTCTTCTCTTCCTCCATACTCCTCAACCTACCCCATCAGTCCCAATTCCCCACAATAAAATCGAATAAAACACACCTCCTCTCGAACGTCCTCGCTGCCGTCCCGTAAAATCTTCCCGCCACTTGTGGCTCGACTTGAAATAATCGAAGTACGAACGAAACTTCCACGACTTCCACCACGACGTCCGTGTCTGCCACGATGTCTCTCGTCTGCATACCCGTACCATCTCCAACGAACGATCGATAGCCAAAGGCGGTGCCGCTGTAGATGACGAAATCGGTAGAATAACTCGTGTTGCGGTTGAGAACTGCCCGAGCTTGGCCGGATACGATCCTGACGAGAGAGTGGTTTCTGTGTTCGAATGTCGATATCATCTTCTTTGGAGAAATAAAATGAAATCATCGGCTTTGAAATAAAATAAACACACCTCGAATCGGCCTTGATGATGACTTCGCCGCGAGAGAAATTTTTCCTCTTGGAGTTGGTCATGAGGAGTGTCCAATCGTCGCTGGTTAAGTCGCCTTCTGCTGTCTGGTTGCTGCTGGCGTAGGCTTCTTGTCTCTTTTTCTCTCTCTCGTTGAGACCTTCACACACTTCCCTCGTCGCCTGCACCCATTCTAATTTATCTTCGTCACTGTTTGCGATGAAAACGAAACGCCTTCGATTGTGGCTGATAGAGGGTGAGTGAATCAGATAAAGAATAAATGAGAATAAAAGAATTTCACCTCTCTTTCAGACCTGATCCGACCCTCTCTGATATGACAAACGTCCTCTTCTTGCTCTCGTTTTGATCTTCCATCTCCAGGGCAACGTCAGCCACGTCACACCTACCCGCGTCATCGAAATTTCATCGGAATTCCATCGAAATCTCTCACGTCGACAAGTGGATTCTCTTGACGAAAGTGAAGAGTCCGTCCAGGTCTGCCTCGTTGACGCTGCTGGATCTTCCCTTGCTGCTGGAGGAGAAGGTAGAGATTAATTTTGGTTTGGTGACCATGAAGATGTCGTTGAACAAGAAGCACACCCTGGACTTCTTTCTCACCGAGCTCTCGTCCCTCTCGACTAATTTACCCTGAGAAAGTTGGCCGGTTGTAGATGATGGAATGGCGGGTTGTAGATGGAGAATTTACCTTCTTGATGAGACGACGGTGGGGTTGGACGAGAGGCTCCTCTCTACCGGAATCAAACACGACTTGTTCTTGTATTCTCATGACACTGTCACACGGTCATCGATGTGTGCGTAAATCATCGATGTCATCCAGATCACATCGTCGATGTCATCTCATCGATCGGGACAGATGAAGATGGTCCTCACGTTGTCATGTTCTCTGCTTCTCTCTTCTTCTCGTTTACGTAAATGGCTACGTCTTCTATCTTAGCCAGAGCTTCCATCAGCCCACTGTAATCGGGATGATCTTCACTCGTGTTACGACTCAGATCTTTCAACAGCAGCACGTATCTGTCCGTCGTCAGTTTCCATCGAGATCTCCGTGAAATTTCACCTGGGAATCCTCTGTATGGGCAGAATGAGGAAGCTCTGCAGATCTAGACCGTTGCACCTCGATTTACAATCTTCGAGGAATTTGTGGAAATCGGCCGAGGCGTTGGATAATTCAGCGGCAGTTACGATGGAGAGATTTGCGTTATTTACATATGCCGTGTACACCTACCATCGTATGAGCCATCAGTGAATCATTCAGCCTGCGAGTGATCGCGATGGATCACATCATGATCGTGATGGATCACATCACGATCATCATCGAGACGAGTGGATGTGGTCCATGTCATCTTTACCTTCAGATAAGGTACGATCTCGGAGAAGGCGTGAGCGATGCAAGACTTCTCGGTCCAAGTCCCAGCCGCCTCTTCTAAATTGGACAGCAAGACTTGATTCGTGCTGTAGATGATCTCGATCACACCAAAGATCGTCCTGATCTGATTCATCTGAACCAATCCACTGCCTAACAGAGGCTAAAAATAGCATCAGCCTCTCCTCTCCCTCCTCCCCTCACCTTGTACCAGATTTCGATGAGATTTCGCAGGGAATCGACGTACTTCCTCTCCGTGAGTATGATCTCGTTGACGATCTCTTCTCTCTTGTTACGAGTTGGAATAGCGTGGCCCGTTGCGGTCGGGCCGCTGTGAACGACGTTGGGGGGTACGATGCTGGGAGGGAGAGCGGCACCCGCCGTAGACACTTGTCCCGCGTTAGACAATCTCCCCATGACAGGAATTCCGTTCAGTTTCTGCACCCTCTCGTTTCTGATTCTCAATTGTTCGTTGATGCTGATGAGAGGTCATCATCAAGAGGGTGAGGCTGCTCACCGGCTCGACAGTTCTTCTACCGCGAGAGATTGTGTCTTCTTGCTGAGGAAAGCAGGGTGGTTGTCCTTCTTTGGTGAAGTTGGCTCAGGATCGTGTCGGACGATGTCGTTGGTCGTACGGCGGTGGATGGGTGGCACGGGCGGCACGGGACGGGTCACGGTGGTTACGGTGGAGCGCCGTGTGACGGTCGGTACGTCGGGACGATTTTCTTCACCGCGGGAGGCTGGAGGGTGTGAATTTTCGATGAATTTTCGAGGGTAAGTCGTGACTTATGAAAAGAGTGTGATGGTCTTCACCTGATCTCTTTCTTGTCTCTTCCACCTTTTGTTCTTCTTGTCTCTTCTTCTCTTCTTCCTCTCTTCTTCTCTTCTCTTCGAAGACCTTTCGGTTCTCTTCCATCTTCTTTTTCTCTTCTTCTTCTCTCCTCCTTCTGTCTTCTTCCCTCCTCTTGTTCTCTTCTTCGATCTGCTCTTCCCTCCTCCTTCTCTCTTCTCTCTCTCTTCTCAGCTTGTCTTCGATTTCTCTCTCTTCTGATTGGTACTTTCTCTCTTCTTCTTCTCTCCTCTTTCTCCTCTCTTCTTCTCTCTTCTGCTTCTCTTCTTCATCTCTCTTCCTCTCTTCTTCTTCTCTCTTCTGCTTCTCTGCTTCATCTCTCTTTCTCTCTTCTTCTCTCCTCTTGTTCTGTTCTTCTCTCCTCTTCTTTTCTTCTTCTCTTCTCTTCTTCTCTTCCTCTTCTCTTCTGATCTCTTCGATCCTTCTCTCTGTCTCTTGCTTTCTCCTGGCAGAATCTCTCAACTTCTCTTGTCTCTCGTCTTCCTTCTTCTGTTCTTCTTGTCTCAGCATTTCCCTCTGTCGATCGATCTCTCTCCTCCTCCTCTCTTCTTTCTTCTTCTCTTCTTCTTCTCTTCTGTTTTCTGCTTGTTTTCTCTCTTCTTCTCTCTTCTTCCTACAGATATCCAGCTAGTGAGGGTCATTTCGATCCATGACATGACGTCGGAGAATAAAATGAAATAAAATATCCAAGAGTTGACTCACGAAATATTTCGCCTGTATGGGAATATTGCACATCTTGCAGTTGATGGGAGCAGGTGACACGCTCTTTTTGCATTGAGGACAAGTATAGGGAGGGATGTTCATGTCTTCGAATCGATTTTCCTGACACAACTCTAATTTCGCGCTCAACGCCGCCTCATCGAGCGGATTTAATTTGAGGATATTCTGTCTGGGTCATCCATCTACAACGTTGTAGATCATCTCCTCACCCGTATGAACCGCGCGGAAATTCCGAAATTTCCGACGGAGAAGTTTTTGTTGGCGGCCATTCGCATGAGCACAAGTCTATGTTTCGGCTGCAGCATGAGGTCACCCAAGAAACGAGCCAAGATGGCCTCTAAGACCATCTCTTCACTGTCCTCCGCCTCTTTCATCTCCAACAGCAGCTCGAGGGCGTCGGCGTAATTCCTGCAGATCTCGACTTCTTTGACGAGGCGGGCGGCGTGGGGTTCGAGGATCTTGTATGCGTTTTGGACGACTTCGAAACCTCTGGCGTAATTGCCCATCTCTAATTCGACAAAGACCTTAGACGAGCGTGAGATGTATGAAAGATGAGATGCATTCGGATGATACATGTGATATGATGCATTCGAGATGACATGTCTTCGATGTGCACCTGTTTCATCCATTCGGAGGCCGTTTTACGGGCCGTCTCCCAATCGGTGACGAGAGGTGGTGCAATGTGTGGTAATGGAACGAGAGGGGTGGGTTGTGTGCCAGGTATGGGCGCTCTGCCCTTCCTGGCACCGAAAGCATCTAATTTCTCTTCTGCCGGTGACTGTTTCCGTTAGAAGATGGAGTTGGATGAAAATGCACACACCTTCTCCGGTGCATCTTCTGATTGTGTCATCTTCTTCAGAACCGGAGGGAGCTGTGGAGGTATCGTGAAACCTCTCAATGTGCACTGGTGAGATGTCAATCGTTTGATGTGGAGTGCAGAAAGGAATCACGTAGACAAGATGCATCGCCACTCGAAATTCGAGTTTGGTGATGTGTCCCTTGCGACCATTGTCACATAAAAACCTGGTGTGTGTGAGATGTAATATCGAAGGATTTCTCACCATATCTTGGCCAGATTGTCTTTCGATAATTGTGAATAAGAGAAGAAATTCTTTCCCTCTAGACCTGATGTAGAAGATTACTCTTAAAGACAAATCCACCCGGTGGGCACATGAAAATGGACAATCGAATGACACAGAACACACACCGTCTATGACGCCATCGCCGTTCGTATCTGCCGTGGCAAAGAGCTGATCGTATTTGGCTTTATCGGTGGGACTAATCGTGGTCGGAATGTTATCCCCTCCCTCCATGCGTGCTATCTGTGGAGCTTCGGATCAGTTTCGTCGCCAAGTGCCGCTGATTCACGGTCGCTCACTTGATGAAATTCGCTGTTGCTGCTGGATGAGTAAGGTCGACTGAGAAATCTGAGTGAAAACTCGTATTCAACTGTAAAATATGTGCCATACAAATAACAGGTGTCGAACGGGTATGAGGGGAAGATGTGAGAGTTGACCGCACATGTGAGCGGTTTCTTTCTATCCACTGACAGATAACACACCGTCGCAACCTTTCTGCTTAGTACACTGACTGCGTGTCCCACATTGAAGAGACCAGCTGAGTGAGAACAGCCAAAACAGGCCTATTTTCATTTGACATGTCTATTGATCCTAGGGACTACGCAGTCGAGTGTGGTTGTCTATCTAAGGTAATCTCGTACGATATAATGGTTCACCTCCTTCAGTTACGCTCAGAGGATGTTGACAGATACCTTGCAGTCGAAAGATGAAGGCGGTGCATTCCAAGCCGCAATCAACAACTTTTTGGTAATGATCCATGTCCTGTCACGTGATCTCACTCTCGTAGTACCTCTTAATTTTTGCCATTCCCGTCTTTGGATTGAACGATTTCATTTCATCAGGGGCTTACGTCAGTTGGAGGTGCTCATCTTCATGATTCATCTTACGTAATCTACATCATCTTGCACTGTTCAACATCATCCAGAGACTTTGTATCGAAGGAGATGATATCTCTCTACCTTCGTAATCGAAACTATTACAAGATGTATCTGCGATCACAGGAATCCGGCAAATTAGACACCGATGAGGTCCGTCACTGGATTTTCCTTTTATTTCTCTTTCATACCACGACATATGATGACTCGAACGATAGATAGACAACCCAGATCAGAGGATCTGTGTCGATATCGCCACCTTCTGCAGGTCGTTCATAGACCTCTTTATGTTGTTCTTCAACTCTTTCGTGAAGATGGTGTCTTTTGTGGCTATCTTGTGGACGATCGAGCCCTGGCTGGTTGTCTTTTTGGGCAATCGTCTACACACATTGATGGTGACTCACTTGGGCTTGAAAGATGGCACCGTATTCCATCTTACCTTGGAAGAAACGAGGATAAAGAACCAAGACAGGTATCAACCAAGTGAGATAAGAGTAACTGTTTTGGAACAAGTTCAAGATCGATTTGCTTCCCCTCTTTGTGCGTTGCAGTTCCATCGTCTGCTGCATCCTGTCCAGCTTGTCCCTCGTCATCTCTCAATTCGACAGCATCTCCTTTCTCTTGGGAGCAGGCAATCGCATCTACCAATTCGATCGCGAACTACAACGCATCGAAAATGATTATCGGTTCAATGATGGTCCAAATCAAGATCACGTGACCGAAGAATCGACGCGAGAGGGGACGCTGCACAGGAGGTGACGGAAATTCCGTGAAATTTCACCGACTCGCACAGATTCGCGGCCGATCGATCGCAGAAAAAAGACGGCGGAGGGCAGACCCAGACGGACCGTATACGTTTCGTTACGTCTGAGAGGGTGAAACTGATTGGGGTGACAGTGATGGCACCTTCCTCTCTGAAGAGGACGATCATTCTGTCGGATGTGAATCTGGAACTGCAGGGGAAGCAGAGGTTGCTCATCGTGGGTCGCAGTGGTATCGGTGAGTGATACGATGATGCATTGATGTGATATGATGTGATATGATGTGATATGATGTGATATGATGTGATATGATGTGATATGATGTGATATGATGTGATATGATGTGATATGATGTGATTAGATGTAATGTGCTGTGATTAGATGTCATGATGTGATGTCATCCAGCTGAAAGATGTCCCAGGTAAGAGTTCGCTGTTGAGAGTCATCTGTGGATTGTGGAATCACGGCAGAGGAACCGTAGAGAGGCCCGAACTGGGAGACATGTTGTTCTTACCCCAGAAGCCTTACACGCCCATCGGTTCTTTACGGCAACAGTTACTCTATCCAAGAGAAGACAAGAACGGTGAAGTTTAAATCCGTTTCAATCATTTTTGTTCGATTTTAATCTTCTCTCAGAGGAGCATTACGATGATCAAGTGTTGGAGAAGGTGTTAGAAAGAGTCGGGCTCAGTCAATTGGTCACACGTCACGGTTTACGCACGCAAGATTTGGATTTTTCAAAGATCTTATCGGTGGGGGAACAACAGAGACTCGCCATCGGCAGGTCAGCAAGCGTTCATCATCATGATGATCTGATCGCGATGATACAGGGTCTTGGTTATTAAACCTTCCGTCGTAGTCATGGACGAAGCCACGAGCGCCATGGACATCGCCAACGAGAAGAACGTCTACGAGATCATCGGATCACTCCGTGATGGAGAGACCTCCATCATCAGCGTCGGTCACCGAAAGACTCTGGTTCAGTTTCACACGCACGTTTTGGATTTAGACAGACACGAGAAGGGTGGAGAGGCACTGAGAACGATGGAAGATTATCTGAAGGAACATCCCATGCAACAATAGATGAACAACGATCGGATTCGTCTTGTTTTCATTGCGTGCGTCTATGGAGGTCAGGAGAGGCTCCATCCTTATTGGAGTAAAGTAGAAATTCTGGTGGCATCTAGGAAAGAGCAGCAATCACTACTGCTCTCGAGCGTGCGAAGTCTTCATAGACGCCATTCAAGAATCTAGTGGGACAAAGGGCATAAACCCATGGACGGAATAATCAAATATTGCAATTATCCGTCTCGTCAGCTCCAGCTGACATAAAAAAACAACATGAAGAGGCAGAAGCCGCAGGATGAGGATTCAGTAATTCCAGAGAGATTAGCCCTGGGGTATTGAAAGCGATGGACGCTGCCATTATGATCCGACGATCTACTGAAGGGACATACAGCGTAGTCTTCACCAGTGATAGAGCGAGAGGGATTATACCCCATTTTATCGCAGACATACGTCAGCAAGACTCATCTTCAGACGATGCTACGCGCTTTTGGAGGACGGTCCGTTCAATGGCGGTCACAGGTGTCTCTACAAAAACAAATATTAATTCAGAGAGCACCATCACCGCAAAGTGGGCAATGCTTTTCATGTCCGACATTGTTGACAAACTCAGGTTTCAAAAAAAATCGTAGTTCTCGACCAAACGTACGTCGTCGTCATCTTGAAGCAAACAAAGGAGGAAAACCAAATTGTTCCACTCCTGAATCATGGTGATTGTCCATTGATTGGTATATCCACTGAAAACAAAAGGCCCAATGGATGAACACCAAGTGTCGCTTCGCTAGCTGGAGCAACAAGAAAAAAAATGGCGTTGAAGGTGTACGTGTCATCCATCTCACGTTGTGGCCTCCCTCTTCACATTC